>VDFB02071236.1:24269-142955 GCA_007258455.2 Sequoia sempervirens
TCGAAGACTCCCTAGAAGCCTTGTGCATCCTAGATTAAGACTTTGCCTTGCCATACCCATAATATTAATCATAGGATTGTGCTTACTTGAGGTGTTATCTCGTGAAAAATCTATCAAATTTTTGATACTTTGGACTTGTTTTATCATTTCGTGTCCTTGCCATAGCCTTTGCCATCAAAAACCAAGCTTTGTCCCCGCAGAAACGCGGTAGCGCCCTACGCAGAAATGCGGTAGCGCCCCCGCAGAAATGCGGTAGCGCCCTACGTAGAAACGCGGTAGTGCCCTATGCAGAAAGGCGGTAGCGCCCCCGCAGAAATGCGGTAGCGCCCCTGATTTACTGCAGAAAGTTGTTTACGCCCCTAATTTTGCTGGAAACGCCCCTGATTTTGCTGGAAACGCCCCTGATTATGCTGGAAACACCCCTGATTTTGTTGGAAACACCCCTGATTTTGCTGGAAATGCCCCTGATTTGCTACAGAATGCTGGCTACGCCCCTTTAACTTCCCGGGGCCACCTTTAACTTCCCGGGGCCACCATTTACAAACCGTACGTCGAATCAACTTCATTCAAAAACCAAAATTGCTTAATTTTTTAAGATCTATCTAGTGGTACCTTTTATTTCTTCTTATCTAATCAAACCAATCCATTTCTTTGATCATCTAATCAATCCAAGCACACCAATCCGATCAAGTTTATCCAATCACAATTATCCAATCAATATCATCTAATCATTTGATCCTATCCAATCAAACTGATCTAG
Organism: Sequoia sempervirens; assembly: GCA_007258455.2. Taxonomy (NCBI): domain Eukaryota; kingdom Viridiplantae; phylum Streptophyta; class Pinopsida; order Cupressales; family Cupressaceae; genus Sequoia; species Sequoia sempervirens. The sequence goes on from VDFB02071236.1 coordinate 25,030, forward strand.
TACTTCAATCAAATTCATCAAATCATCTACCCAATCCAATCATCCGTCTACCGAATCCCATCAAAATCAAAAGCAATCCCATCCAATCATCCTAATCTGAGCTTTTGTCCAATCCTGATCTGAGCTTGACCAAAATCCTGATTTGAGATTTAATCTGTTCCCATCCAAAATCTTTTATCCATCCTCTTTATCCTTTCACCATCATGAATCCTCATCCTCCATCAATAGTAGTCAAGGGAAACCTTAATTACGTGGACGACGATAACGAAAGTCTTGTCAATCAAGAAGAATATGACATAGATCCCCTTGACGCTATCATCACTAGTAAGATCTCTCCACCCACTTTCCACAATTCAATCACCCCTTCCAGTTATCCTGCTATGTCTTCATCCACGCCTAGTCATGCTCCTTATGCCACCCTTGACAATGGATATCCAGTATCTTCTTCATCCCCATATTTGTCATGTCCTTCATCTACATCATCCCCTTACACAACATCTACATCCTCTTATCCTCATCTTCCATCCCAATACTCCTATTACAATTCTCCATCCATGTCCCCCTATCCTAATCCTCTTTTCCAATCTTCCCATACTAATCCTACATCCACACCCTTTTACCTTAATCCTACATCCATGTCTCCTCATCCTAATCCATCATCCCAATACCTTTACTATAATCCATCCCCCACATCCTCTTGTCCCACTACACCACCTATATCCTCTTGTCCTAATCCACAATCCATGTCCCCCTATCTTAATTCACCACTCCAATATCCTTACCTTAACCCTCCATCCAATCCTAGTCCTCCATCTACTCCTAGTCCTCCATCCAATCCTATCCATCCATCTACTCCTAGTCCTCCATCCAATTATAATCCCCCATCTACTCATAGTCCTACATTCAATCCCATTCCTCCATCTAACCCCAGTCCACCAATCCATAATCCCTCATCCATTTCTACCACCCTAGCCAAGCCAACCATATGCAAGTCTCTCGTTTCAGAAGTTCTCCAAGGACTAATTACAAAGAAGCCATCCCCAACTCCACATCTTGAAGTCATGAAACCATGCCATCTAGATCCATCATCCACAGTCACTAGTGATGAGACCCTTCTCCATACCACACCTATTATTGACATTACCACCCATAGTGTTGCTCAAACCATTGAAACCATTGAACCCACTAAATCCATTGAACCCACATCTCCCACTATGAGAGCCACTGAAACCATCAAAGACACCCAAGTCCAATCCACTCCCTCTACTCCTAGATCCACCCAATCCATCGAAGACACCCAAATCCAATCCACTCCTCCCACTCCTAGTAGCACCAAAGCCCATTCCAATGAACCTCATGAATCTTCCATCCCTCCATCTTCCCCACTTGAAGAGTCCCAACAAGACTCCATTACCATGCCTCCCACACACGATGAGTCATGCCAAGAGTCTAATCCAAAGCATGCCAGCAGATCCCCTTCTCTCGATCAAGATCCTACCATCCCATCTAGTCCACCTCAAGATCACAGTCCTCCATCCATTCTAGCCCATGATCCCCTTGTCATTCAAGCTTCCACTGCTCCATCTCCATCTCCATCGCATGAGCCCACTACCACAATTCCAGATCCTATCATGGCCCCTACTCCCTCTCCTAATGTTGCTATCCCATCATCTCCTTTTCATGATCCCCCATCATCACCTAAAAATGCTATCCCCACACTGCTTGCATATCCCCTTGGTCCTCTCACATTCCTCCATGGTGGTCTCCTCGCAGAAGAAAAACAAAGCATATACACCATCTCTCCTCTTCCACCTAATAATGGACTCGCATCATTCTTCCAGAATAATAAAAATCCTATCCTAGATCGAATACTCAAGAAAATGAAATATCAAGGAAAAGGTTTAGGCCTTCATGAACAAGGTATTATAGAGCCCATCCAAGCTAAAGAACACTTGTATCCGCAAGGTCTCGGATGTACTACTCACGACTCGCAATCCAAAAATGTTGGTACAAACTCTAGGCTTCCTCAATGAGCCTTTTCCAAAAGAAATATCGGCTCTTCCCATCGCCCCACCGGATCATATGTGGCCATCCCTCCTCCTCTATCATATCACCTCAAAACAACCGTCCATCTTCCTCCTTCATCTGCCCCGTCCATTTTGTGTCCTTACATCCCTCCATCCACCATCTCCCACCCTTCATCTACTCCATCCATCTTGGGTTCTTATGTCCCTCCACCCACTATGGCTGCTTTTGGTCCATATGTTCCCAGATCACCTCCTTCGTCTCATCCTTTCATCCATCCAACACCTATCCATCTCATCCATCATAAACATCCCTCTCACATACCCCATGGTCAGGATCAACAAAGGCACATACCTAAACATCCTCCATCTACACATAATCCCCATACTCCTACCTCCATCACTCCACATCATCCATCTCCTCACACCCATCCCATTGCTATTAAAAGCACTTTGGCAATTAAAGAAAAAATGCATAAATCCAAGCATCCACATGAATCAAAAGCTTCCCATGTCCCCTCTAAAAGACATGTTAAAGCAAAGCAAAATCAAATCCAAAATCCAAATCAAATTTGTACGCTGCAAAGGCCCACCAAAGCAAAGATCAAAACCATGTGGATCCCAAAAAAAAAAGCTGCAATGCCATCACATGAAAAATCTGCAAGAACATCCAAAGTCGCTAATCCACAAGCTAATCATACACCCCTTTCATCTCCTACGTCTATCTTGGGTCCCTATGTCCCGAAATTCATCATTCCATCTCCTCCATTATTCCCACATTCTCCATCCCTTAATCCTCTTATTTTTCCACATCCACCACCACATGTGCCAATGTTGGTCCTGAATGCATCTCCCCATCATATATCCACCCCATCATTCCATCCGTACCCTTCGCAGCATCCCATTGATTATCCCATCCCCCTAATTCATCCTCTTACATAAGGTTGTACGAACATCCAACAGTCGGTTCGAACATGGGCTCTTACTACCTCGTATAGAACTTGATGCTTGAGTCATCCATCCATATCCATATTATGTATCTTCTAAATTCCCTTATCCACATCCCTATCCTTATCCATTTTCATCCCCCTACTATCCAAAAAGTCCAAAAAGTCAAAAAAGTCTAAGAGGTCAAAAGTCAAAAGTCAAAAAAAGTCAAAAAAGCTCAAAAAAAGAGAGAAAAAAGTAAAGAGAAACACCCGTCCAATGGTGAAAACTTGGCAAACAAGCTCTTTGGATAAGTACCTCTCATGATGGAAACCTCGAAACAAAGCGCCATGTGAATCCCCATCTCTGCTCTGGGGGCAATCTCCTCGATATGCGCTCTTATCTTTCCGTGATCCTACCATCATATCCTATTTATCTCCCTTTTCCTCCATCCGCTTATAAGCCTAGCCTATGCACCGGCTTTCCTCAAGCATCCATCCTCTTTCATAAATCCCCCATCCCACTCTATCTTCCGTGATCCTACCATCTATATCCCATTTATCTCCCATTCCTCCATCCTTCTTGTGATCTTTGATCAAAAATTCAAGTAACTCCTATCTATGCATGCTTTGGACACCTATTGGTTTACATTCCCTTCATCCATGCTCTATCATATTCCTTAGTCACCCATCCTATTCTCATATAGTCATCTCCTTTCTCTTCCCATCCACTTGTCTTTTGTCCCTCATTCCTCCTCATATATGACATATCTAGAGTGGGGGCATTTGCTTCCTTTGTGACATAGTCCTTGGAGACATCATCTATCACAACATCCTTTCATCTCCCTATCCATCTATCATAGCATCCCTTCCATCTCCCCATCCTTATCTTCGTATCCAGATTCTATCATAGCATCCCTTCCATCTCCCCATCTATCCTAGCATCCCTTTCATCTCTCAATCCTTATATTCCCATCCATCCAAACAATCCCTCCTATCCCCCATCCCTTCATCCTTCTTCCTAATCCCCATCCTTCCCTGCCCTATTTTCCCTACCCCTCCCTTTTTCCCCCATCCCTTCATCCTTCTTCCTAATCCCCATCCTCCCCTACCCTCTTTTCCCTACCAGTCCCCTTTTCCCCCATCCCCATCCTATCCTACCCATCCCCCTATGTTCCCTACCCCTCCCCTTTTCCCCCCATCCCCATCCTATCCTATCCCCTACTCATCCTCCCCTACCCTATGTTCCCTACCCCTCCCCTTTTCCCCCCATCCCCATCCTATCTTACCCCGTACCCCCTCCCCTTTTCCCCTCACCCTACCCCCTACCCATCCCCCACTCCCCCTATTTTCCCTAACCCTCCATCCTACCCTACCCCCTACCCATCCCTTTTCACCACTTCCCATCCCCTATTCCATCCCCCCTACTCCATCCCTTTTCACCACTCCCCATCCCTCATTCCATACCCCCTACCCGGCCCCTTTCACCACTCCCCATCCCCCTATTCCATCCCCCCTGCCCTATTTTCCCCTGCAATTCCCTACCCATCCCCTGGCCCCCCTATTATTTTCCCCTAACCCCCTACTCCTTTCCCCCCCCTTTTCTCCTCGTCTCCTCTTTCCTTCCCTCTGGGCTTGCTGGGCGTAATCGCTGCATAGAGCCTCCCACCAAGGCATGCAGGCCAAGTAGCTGGCTGGCCACCAAGACAGGACAGAATACTTCAGGGTGCCGCCCGGCCTCGGCCAAGCAGGAGGCATGGCAGAAGGCCACTGAGAGGCTGGCACAAGGCCGGCTGCATGTATGGCAAGAGCCACAAGCAGCCCAATGCAGGGACATGACCAAGATCACCACGGGCTGGCCTCACTGCCAAGAGATCTGGCCCACACAGAGCTTGGCTCCGCCCCCGCAGAGCGATGGGACCGCCCCGCCTCAGCTTGTTCCCCCCAATTTTTCGCTAATTTTTGACTTTTTTTACACAAATCGATTCCGACCCAGTTCGTCATTTTTCCTAACGAACAAAACCCATGTCTTCGATTTTTCAAAATTAATTTTTGATTTTTACACTGACACTTCCGGAGGCCATAACTTTTGACTCGGGTGTCCGTTTGAGCTAAAATTTGACGGGTGGTTGCGTTATGAGCTAACGAGTGGATTCCCAACCAGTTTCTTATTTTGACCCATTTTTGGGGCCTCAAAGTTTCATCTCGACCCCCAAAATCCCAATTTAGTGTTTTTTTCAAAAATTGTTTCCACTCATAGCTCAAAATGCATATCTTGAATCTGGGATGTTTGTTGGCAATTCATCCTATCTCACCAATGGGTATTTTTTGGACAAAATTGGGACTCCCAAACGTCTATCCATGAGGTTTCCTAAAATGGCAAAATTTGACAGTTTTTGAAAATTGCCAAATCGGGAAAAATCTGCTTGTCAACACCTTACATCCCTTAAAGCCCCGGAACTCGGTGTAGAATCAATTCAATCATATCCTTCAATCATTCTAGTCTTCGATCCAATCCTCATCTGAGCTTTAATCTTATCCCAATCTGAGCTTAGCCAAACCCCTAATCTGGGCTTTCATCCATCTGCAACAAAGTCTTAAGATCCCTCCCTCCATCTTCTTCAATTTTGTCCCATTCATCCATTCTAATAAATCTATTCACTCATTCCATGTAACCATTCATCTGCTTCGAACTTTCATCTATTATCTCAACACTTCATCGAACCTCCTATCATCTCAAACATTCATCAAACCTCCTTCTATCATTTCAAACTCTCATTCCATAATCTTGATCAATCATTTACTCATTCTGAGTAATCTTCCACCTGTTCCAAGCATCAGTCATCTATCCATTTGGTCACCTTTTCCTCATCCAAATCCTTATCCCTCTATCCAATCCACCCAAACAATCCTTTTTCCTCCCCCCATCCTCTCCCCTCATCCCATCTCCTAATCCCTTGTCATTGGTATCTAGCTATAGGCTTTACCCCATGCAATCCAATGTCATCCATCTTATCATCATCACTTCTGCTTCTTTTGCACATCTTTTCTATCTCATCGTTCATCATTTCACCATTCATCTATATGGCATGTCATTTGCCCACTTCATCTTTGATATTTGGATAACTATCCCATCCCTGAGCTTTATATAGTCACTATCGTCCAACATCATCTATCTTATCACTTCATCATTCATATATCTTGTCCCATCGTGTCGGTCCAATCATTTTATCCCCTTATCTAGGGTCATCTCATCCTCTTTCATCCATCATTTGTTGTCGGTCTTTAGTCGAACTACGTTGCCCCTGCGCTTTCACGTAGGCAAGGTCGATCATTTGATCCGCCCCCGGGGTTCCATCATCAGTCTTCAACTCTTGTTCCTATTGTCGGTCCCGTCTTTACCATCCATCAAGGTCTCCATCTTGGTCAATCATCCACCTTTCACTGAACTACGAGGGCTCTGTGCTTTCACGTAGGAAAGGCTAATCTTTGATCGGCCCCCGAGCCCCTAGGTCTTTAGGTTTTGTCAGTCTTATGTCTTATCTCCCTTGTGTCGTGTCGTCAAGCTATGCCCTTATCTAGCTGGTTCTTAACAAACAAGATCCACTTGTATCATGAGATCCGATCGATTTTGAACATCCCGCGTCATAACGATCTTTTAATATCCATCATCTTTGGTCTCAACAGGATGTATCCTTCCTAACAGACCTCATCAATCCCATCTATCCCCTTGATCCTATGGCAAAGGACATTTGAAAGTGATTGCGATCTTTTGATGTTTTTGGCTTTTGTTTATCCTTGGAGCTCCCTATCATCACTTGTCAAGGCCGCCATAATCCATCATATTATGGTGTGTTTTGATTGGTCAACATAGGGGCATATCTTGATCTTTTTATGTCTATTTGTGTCTTCTTGGTTGTCCCACATAGTACCCACCAAGATCTCCGAGGTCTTGTGTTATGCTGGGGCATCCTTTTGTGCTTGTGGTTATCTCAATACCTGGACCGACCAAGGTCTTTGTGACTTTGGGGTGTTGGGGTAGCCTTCTTGTCTGTTGTGTTTGTTTTATGCATTCGACACTAATTCGCCTTGGTTCCACATACCCTGGCACTTGGTGTCTTATGCTATAGCAAAAATCAGTGCTCTGAAGATGGCAAATTGCATTAGGATTGCATCTCATTTTCCATTCTATCGTCTTGCATGTATTCCCCCATCCATTCATCCTTCATCCTTATCTCACATCTCTATCCAATCCCCATCCATTCCACTTAGCCCGAATCATCTAATCATATCCTTGGTCTTGTCCCTAGTTTTGTTACCAGCCTTGACCCGTCATCATCATCATCATCATCCATTATTATCATTCCCTATCCTTTCGGTGTTGTTTTGGGATGTATCCTTCCCTCATCAACAACACTTTCATCATCATCGGGAAGTATTCTTCCCTATCCCTTTGGTGTTGTTTTGGGATGTATCCTTCCCTCATCATCAGGAGGTATTCCTCCTTTAGTGGTGTTTTGGGATGTATCCTTCCCTATCCTCGTGTTGTTTCAGGGATCCTTCATTCAACACTCCATCCATCATCAACCTATTTTAGCTTGTACCTTGACTGAAGCAACATCACCTTTTGTCCTCAAATCCATTTATGCTTCATCCATCTCCTATCGCTTCTCTTCCCCATCACCTTGCATCATCTTCCTCATCTCCCCTTGCATCACATCATCTATTTCGAGAGCACACACGTGTTCTCTTCAACCCGCATGTCCTCTCGAGGGGGCATCCTTCATCCCTAACTCTTCATCTTTACCCCCATCGTCTTCCTTCCTAGTCATCCCTTTGATGACTGGGGCATCTTTTCCAATCTAACCATCTTCTTCTAGGTTCTATATTTTAATATTCTTTGAAATGATGCTACTTGTAACACCATCTCAAAGAGGGGCAAATAGACATCCAAATTTGGACACTTAATTTATCCAAATTTATCACTTTTCGCCTAATCCAGATAAGTTAATAATACCTATTTTTAATTAATATCCCACTCTTTCCAAATCCCTAAGGTATTTAAATAATAATTAAATACCTTGTACCCTCCTTAATCCTCTTTTCATCAAATAAATTAAATAAATATTACATTTATTTAATTCCTCATATATGTCATTTTCATCTAATCCCAATCCTTTCCTAATTTTTCATTAGGGATGTGCACATGCCTAACCTTGATTAGGATGTGTCACATCCTCCAACTTTTGCAAGTTGGCTTCTAATCCTCATTTATCTTCTAATTACTGATTAATTAAGCCTAATCATTCTCTAAGGAATTTTTAATTCCTTTTTATTCTTCCTAGATTCCCCTCTTTTATATGTGAATTTTTAATTCACATTCCATCCTTCCAAGGCTTCTAGAACCTTGGACTTGTCACAATCTTCACATGTGACCAACCTTGGACTTGTCACAATCTCCACATGTGACCAAGTCCCACCTTTTTGGAGCCCACCTTTTATAGATCATCCTTTTATCCTCCCACCTTTCATTTTCCTATGTAGATTTTGAGGAATTCTAAAATTCCTCAAATGTCCCTTTCACTCCCACTTGGGGACAAGAAATCCCTTTTTGTGGAAATCCTCTCATCCCCCAAGGTGCATGTCCTTTTCCACCTCATGTACCTTTTTGACAACTCATCTCCACCTCATATCCTCTTGTCCACTTCACCCTCCACATGTCAAGATGTGAGGGCTTGTGGGTTCTCAACCCACCATAGCCCTTCATCTTGACCTTGTTGGATCAATCTTGACCCTTGAATTCTCTAGAGAATTCAAATTCCTCTATAAATACCCCTCCTCAAGGGCATTTTTAACACTTTCATTTTGAGCAACCTTATGCTGCTAATTTTCCTTCTCAACACTTTGCATTTTGATAACTACATGCTGTCCATTTGAATCCTCAAGCCTTTTCAATCATTTAGCCATCTTTGTTCATCATCTTGCATATTGAATCTTGCATTTAGACATTCAAACAATCATCTAAGGAGCACACAACCAATCCAAGCAAGGGCCAATCAAAGAGGTATCAACAACAAGGGAGGTAAAAGTGCAAGGGCCAATCAAAGAGGTATCAACAACAAGGGAGGTGTGTTTGTGTTTTATCTTGTTTGCATTCCTTTTCGTTGTATCACTCTTTTGGCTAATCTTGAGGTGTCCTTGGTATTTTGTCATTCATGTTTCTTAGTTATTTCACACATTTAGAGCAGTAGGAATTCCAAGGTATACAGATATAAATGATGTGACTGCTTTGGAATTATAAGAATAATCATTGGATAGATCCTCCCGAGTAAAAGCTTTAATCTCGTAGAAGGCTTATAGCTAGCTATACGACATTTATCAAGAGTCAAGTCGGAAGGAAAGCTTTAAATAAAATTATTGAAGGCTACCACCACCATGGACATGCATACACTTAAAAAGTGTTCACTGATAAAGTCCCCAGCTGTGGTTTACGACACTCCTGCCTCTGCCCAATCTCTGTCTATCTCAACGATTATAACGTGGCCACTCTTAAATAGTGGCCAATAAAGTCGGACATACAAAAGACTGAAAGTAAAGTTAACGTGTGGAGAAAAAGAGAATTTATGTGTTTTTATTTGCAGGTGGCAGTTGAGAGTTGATCTAGTTGGTATGGTACAGCACCGGCCGATTGAGGTCATATTCTGATGGCTGCATAGATAATAATATTGTGGATTCTTTTCATTTTCAATCTTACATTTATATGGGAGAGACGTTATGAATGAGGATTCTATTGATATACAGAGTATATGTGAATAAATCCAACTCACAACATAATTATGTGCATAATATATGGTCCTATTTTGTAACCATCATACTGTCTATGCAACCAATAGACAGCAATGGTCCCATTGAGGTCATATTTTGATGGCTACATAGACAATACATATTGTAGAATCTTTTGTTTTTGGCTCTTACATTTATATGAGAGAGACTTATGAATGTGCACTCTACTGATACAAGAGAGTACATGTGATTAAATCCAAGTGACAACATAACCATATGCATAATAAAAATGTCCTATTTTGTACATATGACTATAATCATCATTAAACAAAATATAATTCAATATTTTTACTCAAAGTAATATTATTACTAAAAGATGTAATTTATAGGTCAATTATTCAAGGGATCTTGCATATTTTCTTAATAAAAACTTTCATCTACATAAATAAAATCATGCACATAACAAATTCATGAGAAAATATAGACAATTGATTAGTATAAAATACCATCATGCATAGAATATAATAATGAGAAACTTTAGTAAGTCAAGGAAAATAATAAAGTGAAAAATCAAACATTCATTTTAAATAAATAGTATAATGCACGAAACATTTTCAAAGAAAAAATTGACATTAATTGTAAATAAAAAATTATACTGATGAAAAATAATTATTTTATAGTGGGGATTTGATAGAACATAACTAGCTACAAGTGTAGTAGCACAAGTTGGAATACCTAGATTTTTGACACTATGAGGTACAAATATCAATGGACTAACATTATTCAAAATGAATAATTAAAACATCACTTTCACCATAATCTTTTTTCCCCATGATACAAGATTGTTTATTAATGAACATGAATCAATCAACCAATAAAGATGTCACTAAAGATGTAGTTTAGAGATGATTTGACATGCATGTAGTATAACTACAAACAATAACAATGTATTGCATTTTATATAAAATGAGAAAATTTATATTCTATATCCATTTCATTCTTGCTATATTATTGTTCCATGCAATAAGAAGTGGAAAGTCAAAATTTTAAACTTTTTGTCTTGAAAAGACTCTAGCAATCAAGTAAAATTGTGTTTATAGTATTCAACTATAGATTAGAAATCAAATTGAATAGCATTTCTATACTAGTATTATATTTTAAAATAAAACAATGTTTTCTTCCCAGATTTGAGAGTTGTTCAAGTTAATCATTGAAAAAGAGAAAATATATTGATTTGAAAATATAAAAAAAAATGAGTAACTAATAAACATGTTTTTAACTATATTGAAAATAAGATCATTATTTTTTCATAATGTTTATTATATAAAGATATAGTATTTTTACAAAGTAATGTGAAAACAACTTAAAAATTACTCAATGTTACAAGTCAAAATTAAAAGCTTATTAGCTTCATAATGTATATAAGCATAGATTTTAAAAAGATGTCGATGGATTTTTAAAAAATTATACTTCAATAACTTGGAAGAAAGTCATATAGATAAATCAAGTATAAAAAATAGAAAATACGAAAAAAATAATAGAAAATGAAATTAAAAAAAAATTATACTTAAAAAGATAAATTTTTAGAGAACTAATTTTCATATAAAATCAATTAGAAATCATACAAGATTGAAAGACTGCAAATAAGAGACTGGACTTAAAAGAACACATTCTAAGAATTAACTGCTTAAATGGATCGTATGGAGTCCATTTAACCTATTCCCATTTCCTATGCATAAGCCAAACCAAAATGAAACTCATCGTTCCCACTACTTCGTCATATGCAACAAATAGGTTTCCAACCGGATCAGTTTACATTTGTTATCGTATTTCCAGTCTGTGCGAAAATGGGAGCTTTGGAATAGGGTATAGGTGCCCATAAAAGCATAACGGATAGGGGAATTTTGTCAGATGTTATAGTTGGAAATGCTCTGATACACATGTAATCAAAATGTGGAAGCATAGACAAGGCATGGGAACTGTTTGACCAATTGTTTTAAAGAAATGTGATCTCATGGAATGCCATGATTGCAGGATTATAAACATAACATCCATCACATAACCATACATGAAAGTAAAATCATACACAAAGAATCCCATGATTTTGTACATAAATCTCATCTATATATATCAAAATGTGTCATGTACATATATCACACCACTGTATCAAAATGTCATGACTATATATTTGTTTGTGTTTATACATCAAAATAATGTTATACAAAACAATATCATCCATGTATAAAATATGAAATATGCAAAATGGGCCTCTAGGCCCTTAGTACATCGCTCCTTAAGCCCTCTGGTGCTAATAGTGGCTTAAGTAGAGGCTAAACTGGTACTACAAACCATGACCAATCTAACCATGATGTTTACGTGCTCAAACATAGTCCTCAGACCTCTCCCTATAGCTCAGCCACCTCCTCCTAAATTTGGGCCTCCCACTCATGGGCATGTCACAAATCCTCTTGATGTTGTTGCACTACACTCATCCTCACAAATATCCCTTGCTCACAAAGGTCATTGAGTTGGATCTATAGGGTGTCACACACCCTCTCGGCACTCTCTACTAGTATCATAGCTTGGTCTCGCTTGGATAGTGTAGTATGAAGCTTGGTTGAATCATGTTGATCCCTCTACTCAGTCACAATGGTGGCATTGACTTCTCTCTACACCATCTCCATGTGTGCCTCCTTGTATATAGCCCTCAAGCATGCAAAAAATTTCAACAAGTGGTAATTTTTCCCTTATGACACTAGGATGTATGCATCGAGAAAGCTCCCTTGGATGGGCATGAATAGGATCACCTTAGATATGAAATTCCCAATGAAGGAAACAAAATCTCATGTATTAACTACAATCATAGACAAATAGATGCTATCAGTATTGGATCAGGTAAAATCATGTGCATATATATATGAGATAAACTAAAATAAGAAGTACTAAAAGAAAATAACTTGAATCACTCTTGTACTTGGATCCTTGACCTACCAATGTGGATCAAGAGTGGGTGTAATGCTAGGTCCTACTCTTGTTATTATCACAGGAGGGATGATGGTCACCAAAGGTGGGACTAATGAGATTGGAACTATGATCGAGGGTTATGATAGCCACCATTGTTGTCTAGGTCTCTTTTCCCCTCCACCCTCTACTGCTTCTCCACCCTCATCATCTTCACTACCGCAATCATCTCCTTCCTGCCCCTGTGCAGTAAATTTTCCCATGACAAAATGTGCTAGGGAAATTGAGTAAAATGTCCACAGCCACCCACCATGCTCTAAATCTATGGGCAACCTCGACATTGTCGATCAAAAGGCTTCAGAAACTTGCAAGCAAATGCAATTGTCAGGTGTAAATCCAGGCTCTGCTTGTATCAAAATGGGAGCTTTCGAATAGGGTATGGAATTCGTCAAAGGATATTATCGCTGGATATGCTCTGGTAGACATGTATGGAATGCAATATTATGGGATATGCTCTCGTATTTAAATTAATGAAGCATTCTAGAACATATCCTAACATTATAAAATTTGCTTGTGTTATATGTGCATGCAGCCATGCAGGTTTAGTGCATTGTGGGTTGTACATATTTCTGTCATATGGATCTTATTGCATTATACCTACAATATTATACCTACAATTGATCATTATATGTGCATAGTTAACATAAACTTTATCATGAAGATGCAAATTAAACTTGTGGTGGTTGTGTGGATCATCTGTTTTCTTGCTGTCTACAGATCACATGTGAATATAGGTTCAGGAGTATTTATGGTGACTACTTTTTTATTTAGATCCTAAAAAAGATGTAATTTATGGTTTTCTCTCAAACATCTATGCAAAAGTGGACAAGTGGTGTGAGCAAAGGCTAAGAAGATTGATGAAAGATATGGAATTAAAAAGATCCCTCGATGTAGTTGGATTAAAGGCCATAAAATGGTGCATGCTTCTTGTGTAGGAGACAAATTACATCCATAGACACAATAGATATATATGCAAAGTTGGAGAAATTGGCTTGGAAGATGAAGGCAATAGGGTATTTTCCTAATGCAAAACATTTACTTAGTGGTGTGGACAACTAGAGAAAAAAGTTATTTCTCTACCACCATACTGAAAAATTGGCAATTGCTTTTGGTTTTCTAGGTTGTGTTAGTTCACGAGGATTCATTTCTTGTATGAAGTTAAATTTTGAAAATATTTTACTATGATAAGCCTTAATATATGGGTTCCTTAGTTGGTTTTCTTATCCTAAAATATTTAGGAACATTCTCTTATCAAATTTCCTTTTTTTCTTCCTTGCAACACCATCTCTATTTGTAGATAAAATTATGAAACCTCTCTATGATGTTGGTCCTTTCTAGCCTTTACATTGTATATCATTCTTAGTGGAAGGACACTAGTCTACTTCTAATTATTTTTATTTTTATTTTGTTTCCTATAGAGGCCCTCATTGATATCTGATTAGAGATTTGTATTTTTAGTCCCTATAGTGGCTATGTGATATTTTTGTCTTGCCCTTTTCTAGGCGATGTTAGGGCCTATATTAGTTAGTGAAAATATATCTAATTCTAGTCCTTACTTTATTAATAGAGCAATGTTTTAACCACCATCTATAACTAATCTAAGAATTCCTTCAATGGACCCCCTTATTCAAAAATGTTCTTGTTGTAGTGTTTTTCCTTTCATTATACTTTTCATGTGCCTAAATATCTCAAACTATAGAAATTTGTAAGTGTTAGGGGTGACTGTATCTATTTTTAGCTGTTGTTAGGTTATAAGTTTCCTCTTGCTAGTATTTTTTCCCTCCATTCCTTAAAGCCAAACATTTATATTTTTGTTTGAGACACTCGACTATTTTAGTCTTTTAGACTTTTCATTACTTAGGTGCTTTATCATTTCTTTCCCCATGGTTCCATTACCTACTCTTTGACTTTTTCCCTAGGATTTTAGGTTTCTATATAATCATGTGAGCTTCTTAATCTATAAAACTAATCCATGAACCTCAAATATTCTCCACACTTACTCTCCTTTAACACTGAAATTCACCATCCCTAATTCCTAATTTGAGGATTCCCTTTTCCTTTAAGTCTCAAAATATTGGGCTTTTAGTATTTACTCTACTCATTTCCCTCACCCCATTCCCCATCTCCCTTCCTCCTTTTGGGACCCATACTAGTAGGATTACTCATACCATCATACACAAAAGGTATAAGGTATCTGGAAAAACCAATGCATTGCTCTTTTATCTGCTAGCATTAGGCACACCACATTAATGATCCCTAACCCATTTTCTTGAGTCATAGAATTTTGGACTTATATACTTTCCTTTACCAAAAAGTACATCTCTTTGGAGCACTTTATATCCCTGATCCTTTGCCTTTACCTTTGCATTCATATTATTTATTGGTATCATATTTTCCCTCACCCTAATCCCACATATTCTTCCATTAGTATTGGGTATCCACTTCCTTGTTCCTCACTCCTCTTTGTATCTTTTCCTTTCAAACTCCTAAGATTATTTTTACAACCTTCTCTAAAACTAAGTCAACATTTAGTGAGCCTAAACCCTAGTTACCAACTACTCAATGCAACCTAGAAGTCTATATATTCTACCAACCAACTAGAACCACCACAAGATATTCCTGCAATGACCAAGTCAATGCCATATGTTTATAGTAATATTTTCCTATGTGTCACCTAGTCACTTTATTGGAATATTCACAACATGGCACATGTATTACATGCACCTAAAAATCCGAAGCAAGTGGGAAAGTGTATTTTGATGTGACTGATTTTGACAACCTCCCTATCCAAGAAATTATTTCCCTATGAATGTCTTCCTAAAATCAAGAGTGACTAATAAAAAGGCTTCCAAATCCAAGAAACCTCTATCTATATCCAACAAAAATTTATCCCTTTTTGCACCCCCCACAAAAAATAAATAGCTTTAGGGGTAACCTTAGATAGATAAGGAATCTACCTTTGATTCTTATACATCATCTTACAAGGATGACCCTCACTAACAATATAGATTTCTACCAATAAGATTTTCCATGTCATTAGTCCTATGAAACACATTAACCATTGAAAAAGGATTCTAAACCAAGCCATGATTTCCCTATGATTTCCTTTCTAAAAATTCTAAAGGATAGTTGGATCTTTTTCTATTAAGTTGAAAAATAAAAAGTGTTGGGTGGTGGACACTAATGATGAAAAACCATAATTGCACTAGAAGGTAAATCTTGTAAAATCACCATACAAGAATATAAAATAAGGTAGAGATCATATAGACTTGTATTAAAAAGCAAGTTTTGGTCTAGTATTATGTTTCTTGTACTACCCCTAGTAAATTAATGTATTAAAAAGAAAGGAGTTAAGGATGGATGAATTAAATCAATTAAATATTTATGGAAAATTTTGATAACAAGAGAATAAAATATTTATTAGTGAGATTGAGATGGGTTTTGAAAGTAATTTAATAATCATGATAGAAAATAAGGAAGAAGAAAGAATGTTGAAGCAATCCTAGGACTAAGAGGAAATATAATGGAAAAGGTTAGAAAATGTGAGAAGAATCAAGAGTGTGTCAAGAGGGGTGCAACTAAAAAAATGTTAGTATTGATATATGTTACAATCCTCAATGGACATGGAATTCATGAATATTAAATAAATAGAGTGGTTTATAACCTAAGTTTGAACCATAGTCTAACTAAAATGACAAGGAAATTAAAATAATATAAGGAAAATTTAAAATTAGAGAAGTTTGAACTTATTTGTGGGGATCCTATAGATGTGGTTGCTATGGGGAAGAAGAGAAAGTATGTAAGGGATGAAGTTAAAAAAAATGGTGAAGAGGAGATATTATTTAGCAATAGAATATTAAAAGAAGTCTCCAAAAATTAAGAGTTTTCCAAGGAAACTTTAGAGATGATAGATGAGAGCAATTCCTAGGTTGAGAAAGAAATCAACTAAAAGAAAGTTAAAGTTAAATCAATTAGTAGTGATGTTTTATCAACCAACACATTCCCCAAGCTAAAGAGACAGTATGAGGAAAAGATCTTCATTAACTAAGAGTCACCTCTCGTGTTTTCAAAATCAAGAAAATTTTCTAAAGAGTCTATATATAATTAATGAATCCATAATTGGGTTAGATAAAGAAAGATAAAGAAGAAATAGCATATGATATTTTTGACAAAAACTAGGAAGTGAGTTCTTATATATTCAATTTCCAAGAGATAATGGTAGAAAAAGGAATTTGGTCAAGTAGAACAAGAGTGAAACTTGTTAGGAAAACACGTGTTGTACAACTTTCATAACGTTAGAATGTAGTTTGATATTATTTTTGATGCACCTAGGGGATCTAGGGATGCATGCTTCACATAGGTTAAACATTCTTGGGCCCACTTTATATGTTTTATGTAACATTGGGATAAATATTTAATGTAGGTTTGCACATTGGAAAAATATTTAATATAATTGGAAAATCTTAGTACCAAAAAGTAAATAAGGGGGGAAATGATTTTGTAAGCTCATGGTATTAGTCACATGGTTTATCTAATACAAATTTATGGTTTTATAGAAGCTTATTTATATAAAAGAAAGCACATGAGTAGTTTAAGGTTGGGGAAGTTGGTGAAGTTGGGGTTATCTTATGTGAGAACTCTTGTGGGTTGCAAATGTGAGGCTTTGAAGCATGGAGTCAAATGTGTGTATACATGCTTGTTCACATGGAGTATAAGTGGAGAGCTTGATCTTTTAGAGGTATTCATAAAGATTTTGTATGTGTATTGTAATCTTTGTTGATAAGATTCACTTCATCCAAATTGGACCGTAAACCATTAGACATGAGAATTCTTGTCATAAGAGCTTTCTAGGTATGCTAGTTGTGTGGCATAAGACATTCAAATGAAGAGGTGTTTGTCATGATGGTTGAAGTTTTCAAAATGATTGGTGGTATAGTATTTCTAATGTCTAATGTATATAAATACTAAAAGTGATAGATATACCACCCCACAATAGGAAAAACCAAACCCTTATACAACTTTGAGAGTAGGAAAACTTAAAAAATCAAAAATCACATTAGAGAGATTTTTGTGTACCTAGAAAATATTCTACAAAAATAGATTGAATGGTTGTTTAGAGTACTAAAAGACCTTTCTAATTCCTATTTGTTTGCAAAAAATGGAGTTAGTTTTCCCAAGTTATGGCCTCAAAAGTGCAAAAAATAAGGACTAGCTTCAACTAAATATAGCAACTTTCTAGTAACAAATTTAAAAGAACACCAATAGATGTAGAATGGATTCAAAAGCAACTTTCTAACGATATAATTTTTTGAAAAATGAAGTTTGTGCACCCAAGATATTCCCATTTTTAAAAAAGTTTCACAATTAGGCCCTCAAGAGCAAACATGGTGCTAAAACAATAAGCCCCTAGTCACATGTAGGACTAGGTAGTTGGGCACAATTTCCTAAGCATTGACCCCTAGTCACCCACATGATCATAGGGGGAGTTGAGCCATTGGTAAGGGGTTGGTGCACAAGGAATGGTCACCAATGCAACCTTAGTATGTAGAAGCAAAGCTCGAGGGGGTTGAAACTAGGCACAATGGTAGGTTTTGGTGGTGGGCCACCACTAGTGGCGAATTATGGTGGATGCCACCCAAAATAGGTAGCATGGTGTTTTAATAAAGCATAGTGATTTTTAAAGCGCAGGCTACATTTTATTTTATTTTAAAAAATTGCATGCACAATTTTGTACAAAGGTCATACCAAGGCCCTTGGTAAAAAGATTTTGCCTCTAAAATGCCTACACCAAAAATAGACAAATTTTATATCAAAATTTGTTGAATTGGCTTCCTCAACATGATGGTGAGGTCCATTTCATGCCAAAATGCTCCTCAAATTCACACATCTCTAAAAAATTACAAAAAAATTGAAAAATTCTAGATTTGATCCTGTAACCCTAGATGAGAAAAAAAATTAGAAATGGAGAAGGGGTTTGCTGAATCCTTTCTCTTATACCATGTTAGATTTGTGAATAACATGAGATCAGGTGATCCCACAATAGTGGTTTACAACTTTTAGCCAAACTGGACACTGAAATCATTTTTTTAAACTAAATCTTCACATTTGGGCACCTATAGCAGCTAAACCGTGAATAATTTGAAGATGATGAAAACTGGAGTCTCGTCACATTTTTTCTGCAGATTCTAAAAATATTTTTTTCAAAATTTTTGGAATTAGATTGCGCTTCTTTTTCTCTCTCCCACAAAAATTGGTTTTTTTTAAAAGTGACACACACATATAACGTATAACTTTTTTTCCATGAAGGATAAAATTCTAATTCTTTCGAATTTAGATTTTTAACTCTAATATATAGTGCTTCCACTTAGTTAGATAGTTTTTCATTAAATATTTTTTCTTTAATCAAGTTTCGAAGTCAAACCAATTACAATTCAAACATAGCGCGACCGTATAACGCATAATTGTTTTTGTATATATTGAAATTCAATTTTTATTTTTTTGTTGGATCAAGGACTTCAATATCTGGTGCATAGTTCATATTTTTCAAAAAAAAAATTGATAATCTGCTATCTTTCCACATGTACATAATAGATACCTTCATTTTCGATGAAAAACCTATGTTTAATAAAACTAAAAAAATAAATACATAATAAAACCAAAACATATTAAAATTATATTTGTTGGATAGCTCATTCTGAGGACTACTTGATTCAAGTTGGGTTTGTGAAGATTCCTCCATTTTCATCATCAACGCGAGCTCTGAAGTGCCAAAATTTAAGTTTTTTTTGTGTCTTGGGGAGGGGATGAGGAATAAAGGGGGTTCAAATGAACCCCTAGGGGTTCGAGCAAACCCACCTTCTATAAGGGGTTTTTATGGCTTTTTTGATAGGAAATTATTAGGATGGTTCACCCGAACCTATGTTCTAGCGAACCCCTAATGGGTTCGGTCGAACCAATAAGTTTGTACGAACCCCTAAAAAAATAAAAATTCATACACTCCTTTTTTGTGAGTTTTCCTTCTTCACTGCAATTGTAAACCACTATTGTGGCTTCACCCAGATACAAAATCAAAAAATAAACAAAACACCTTCCACCTAAGAGCTTTGCAAAACAAAGATTTATTATCCCTAAAAAAACAACTTACAAAATGAATAATACAAGAGAGAATGATTTTTTTATAAGAGCAACCTTAATGATAAAGGGATTAGATCATGACAAGTGTCAACATCCTGTGTGATGAGACAAAATGATCTAATATTAGCTCTATAGTTAACATAAATAAAGCATTGAGTTAACTAATAAAGCAATCCTAACTTTAGCTTAAGTGCATGAGAATTAGAATAATAATTAATTAAAGATTCTATAATACATGATAACTCTAACAAAGTAGATCTACAATAGCCTTAATGTTTGAAGTATTATATGTAACATAATTTACTATATCATTCCTAAAATTCATTTTACTTATTTTTGTCTTTCTACATGTTTCATGTATTCTTTTGTAATGGTGTCTATTTTTCTCAAAAGATTCAAAGAGATTATTTTCTTCATTTGTAAGGTTCTTTGGGTGAGATATCGTAACATCTCTAATCAATGGATTGTTCAACAACCTATTTTTAGTAATGGATGATTGATGAATCAAGTTTGATGTAAAAATATAGGGGGTGGGACATTTTAAAGGCTCTAGAAAACAAAGTGTTCAGCACTAATTTTTAGTGATAAAGGTGGTATAAAGCAACTCTGAATTCAAGGATAAAAGTAGGTAATGTCAAAGGAGCTGATGGTTCTCTTGTAGCTTTGTAACGAATTGATAATATCTATCATTGAAGAAGAGTCTTCTTGTTTCTCCACTTCCATAAAGAATGAAAATAATTTTCAATAAATTTGTTCATGTGATTTAGATGATTGATCTTTACAATTTTATTCATGAACCTCTAATTCATCTACTATTATCTCTTCATATGATCATTTAAAAGAATGGTGACAAAGTATTATTGAACCTATTACACCAATATAATATTATATAATATTATAGATGATGTGACTATCAAATCACACACATCTTTGAAACTATAAGAGTAATCATTGGATAGATTCTCATGACTAAAATCTTTAATCTTGTAGCAGCCTTCAATTCATTCATGAAAACAAGCTTACTTCTTCCTAATATACATTTAAAAAACCCTTTCATCGTTAAAATATCTAGTAAAAAGCAAGGAACTCTTGCCTAGGCTTATAGCTAGCCATACGACATTTATCAAGAGTCAAGTCGGAAGGAAAGCTGAAAAGAAAATTATTGAAGGCTACCACCACCATGGACGTACGTACGCTTAAAAAGTGTTCACTGATAAAGTCCCCAGCTGTGGATTACGACACTCCTGCCTCTTCCCAAGCTCTTTCTATCTCAACGAATATAACATGGCCACTCTTAAATAGCGGCCGATAAACTTGGACATACAAAAGACGATCTGGTTTGTATGGTACAACACGGGTCAGTTGAGGTCACATTCTGATGGTTGTATAGATAATACATATTGTGGGTTCTTTTCGTTTTCACTCTTATATTTAGATGGAAGAGATGTTAGGAATGAGGACTCTATTGATATACAAAGTACATGTGAATAAATCCAACTGACAACATAATTATGCACATAATATATGGTCCTATTTTGTAAGTATCGTACTATCTACACAACTAATAGACAACAACAGTCCTATTGAAGTCATATTTTGATGGCTACATAGACAAAACGTATTGTGGGCTCTCTTGTTTTTGGCTCTTACATTTATATGAGAGAGACTTATGAATGTGGACTCTACTGATACAAAAGAGTAAATGTGAATAAATCCAAGTGACAAACATAACCATGTGTATAATATAAGGTCCTATTTTGTAAGTATGACTATAATCATCATTAAACAAAATATAATTCAATATTTTTACTCGAAGTACTATTATTACTAAAAGATGTAATTTATAGGTCAATTATTCATGGGATCTTGCATATTTTTTTAACAAAAACTTTCATTTACATAAATAAAATCATGCACATATCAAATTCATGAAAAAATATAGACAGTTGAATAGTATAAAATACCATCATGCATAGAATATAATAATGAAAAACTTTAGTAAGTCAAAGAAAATTAAAATGTGAAAAATCCATCATTCATTTTAAATAAATAATATATTTCATGAAACATTTTCAAAGAAAAATTTGACATTAATTGTACATAAAAAAAATTTAACTAATAAATGTCGTGATTAAAAATAAATTTCTTATAGTGGAAATTTGATAGGTCATAACTAGCTACAAGTGTAGTAACCCAAGATGCAATACCTAGATCTCTGACATTATGAGGTGGAAACATAAAAGACTAACATATTCAAAATGAATAATTAAACCATTACTTTCACCATAATCTTTTTTCCCCGATTATTTATTAATAAGCATGAATCAAGCAACAAATAAAGATGTTTCTAAAGATATAGTTCAAAGATGATTTGACATACATGTAGTATAACTATAAACAATAACAATGTATTGTATTCTATATAAAAATGAGAAAATTTGTATTCCACATCCATTTTAACCTTGCTATATTATTGTTCCATAAATTAAAGTTAATTCTTTTTTTTTCCTAAAAAGACTTTAGTAATCAAGTAAAATTGTGTTTATAACTATATTCAACTATAGATTAGAAATCAAATTGTAGAGCCTCTCTATACTATTATTATATTTTTAAATAAAACAAGGTTTTCTCTCAAAATTTGAGAGTTGTTCAAGTTAATAATTTACACATAGAAAAGAGAAAATATATAGATTTCAAAATATGAAGAAAATAAAATGAATAATTAATAAAGATGTTTTTGACTCTATTGAAAATAAAATCATTTTTTTTTCATAATGTCTATCATATAGAAATATTTAATTTGTATAAAATAATAAAAATTCAACTTAAAAACTAATCATTACTTGATTACAAGTCAAAATAAGAAGTTTATTAACTTCATAATACATATAGGGATGGATTTGAAAAGATGTGGATGATTTTTTAGAAAATTATACTTCAATAATTTACAAGAAAGTCATATGGATAGATTAGTATAAAAAGTATAAAATATAAAAAGTAGAAAATAGAAAAAATGTGAATAGAAAAATAAATTAAAAAGAAATTGTGAATAGGAAAAATTGACTTGTTGAAAAGGCTTTAGAAACTTGCAAGCAAATGCAATTGTCAAGTGCAAATTCAAATTCCACAACCTTTTCCAACAACTTCCTTGCTTGTGTCAAAATGGGAGCTTTCAAATAGGGTATGGAATCTGTCAAAGGATATTATCGTTGAATATGGTCTACTAGACATGTATGGAATATATGTGGAAGAAATATATCTTCATGAAATAGAATATTTATGGGATATTCTCTCAAAATATTTAAATTAATGAAGCATTCTGGAACATATCCTAACATTATAAAATTTACTTTATGTTATATGTGCATGTAACCATGCAAGTTTAGTGTATTGTGGGTTGTACATACTTCTGTCACATGGATAACTCTTATTGCATTACAACTACAATTGGTCATTACATCTGCATTGTTAACAAAAAAATTATCATTAAGATGCTAATTTAATTTGTGGTGGTTGTGTGGATCTATTTTCTTGTTGTCTATGTATGACATGTGAATATAGGTTCAGCAGTATTTATAGTGACTACTTTTTATTTAGATCCTTAAAAAGATGTGACTTATGGTATTCTCTCAAACATCTATGTAGAAGTGGACAAGTGGTGTGAGCAAAGGCTAAGAAGATTGATGAAAGATATCAAATTAAAAATATTCCTAGATGTACTTGAATTAAGGTAAATAAAATGATGCATGCTTCTTGTGTAGGAGACAAATTGCATCCATAGACACAATCAAATTACATCCATAGACACAATCTAGATATATGCAAAGTTGGAGAAATTGGCTTAGGAGATGAAGGAAATAGGGTATTTTCCCAATGCAAAACATTTACTTAGTGGTGTGGACAAGCAGGGAAAAAAGTTATCTCTCTGCCACCATAGTGAAAAGTTGGCAATTGCTTTTGGTTTTCTCGACATGTTCCCTAGAAAAAACTATTAGAGTTGTTAATTAATAAACTTTGACTATGTATTGATTTCCACATTGCCATGAAATTTATCTCCAAGATTGTTAAAGTTTTTACTTCTAACAATTAGTTTAGTTGCTTTCATAAAGAGGAAATGAACTCACTTGAACACACATTTTTCCATAGATTACTCCAAGGTCATCTTAATTCATGAGGATTCATTTCTTGTATGAATTTATTTTGAAAATATTTTACTATGATATATGGGTTCCTAAGTTGGTTTTCTTATCCTAAAATATTTAGGAACATTCTCTAATAAAATTCCTTTTTTCTTCCTTGCAAAACCGTCTCTATTTAAATCTAGATAAATTTATGAAACCCCTCTATGATGTTTGTCCTTTCTAGCCTTTACATTGCATATCATTCTTAGTGAAATGACTCTAATCTACTTCTAATTCTTTTTAGTTTGATTATGTTTCCTATAGAGGCCCTCATTGATATCTAATCAAAGATTTATATTTTTTTTCCCTATAGTTGCTATGTGATATTTTTGTCTTGCGCCTTTATAGGCAATGTTGGGGCCTATATTAGTAAGTGCAAATATATCTAATTCTAGTCCTTACTTTATTAATAGAGCATTTTTTTAAAAACCATCTATAACTAATCTAAGATTTCCTTTTATGGACCCCCTTATTCAAAAATGTTCTAGTTGTAGTGTTTTTCCTTTTATTATACTTTTTGTTTGCCTAAATATCTCAAACTATAGAAATTTCTAAATGTTAGGGGTGACTGTCTATTTTTAGCCTTTGTTGGGTTATAGGTTTCCTCTTGCTGGTATTATTTCCCTGCATTCCTTAAATCCCAACATTTATATTTTGTTTGAGACCCTTGACTATTTTATCCTTTAGAATTTTCATTACTTAGGCACTTTATCATTGCTTTCCCCATGGTTCCATTCCCTACCCTATCTTTGACTTTGTCCCTATGATTTTAGGTTTCTATATATTCATTTGCTTCTTAATATATAAGACTAATTAGGGAAAACTTTTAGAAACCCCCCCTTGGTGAAGATGTAAAATCCTGGTGAATCTTGTATACTTCCCGATAAAAATATTAATTGTAGTGGAGAATTTTTTTGTTTTTTGTGAAAAAAAAATAATTTCCATTGGTGAATATTTTCTAATCACTAGAAGTCTATGGAAAATCCTAGCTAAATGCATTTTTTTTAAAACCACTAAAAATTTTCCATTGGTAAATTAAACCTGTTTTCAAACCAAGAAAAATAATTTTGTTAACAATTTTTTTTTTTCAAACTAAAAAATAAAATTCATTGGTGAATTAAACCTATTTTCAAATGATTAAGTAAAGAACATTGGTGATTTAAACATAATATCAAACTAACAAAAGAAATGCAATGGTGAAGTGTCAGTGCAAATTTTCCTAACCTTAGTTGCAAGTCTTTCTTGGTCATCTTTGTAGTCAATGGGTCAAAGGTTTTGAAAACTTTAAAACTTTAGACTTTGGTTCTAAGGTTCCAAGTTTTAGTGACCATGTGACATTATGGACCATGACCGTTTTATGAATTTTCTATGGACAGTTGTAGTTGCATTCCGGAAGTATATCTCTCAAGCACTAGATTTGCGAATTGAAACCTCTAGAATTACACTAGAATCGTTAGATTTTTAGAAATCAATGGTTGATATTTTATTAATTATTTAGGTATGCCAGTCATCTTGCTCTTGTTTACCATTTAATATTGCCTAAGTTAGACCAAAATATTTTATGACAAAGCCATAAATCTTAACTCTTTAATCCTGAGGCTCGAGTCTCATCAATCTAGTGATGTCCCCATTTAAACTTATGCATGTGTATAAAGTTTGTTTTAAAAGAGGGATCGTTTAATGAATTTTCAATGGATAGCTATAGATGCATTCCAGACATATTTAATCCTTGAAGTACTAGACTTGCAAACTAAAACCTCCAAAATAATAGTAAAACCATTAGATTTTCAGAAATCAATGGTTGAGATTTTATTAATGATTAGTTTTAGAATTCAACATATAGTTTTGATCATAAGTGAGTGAATTTTATTATGACTTATTAGCTAGGACATTGATAATAATTAAGGTAAAATGAGACATTTAATTCTCTCTTTTCAATGCATCGAAGTACTCTACCTTTCGTTTATTCTATTGAAATTCTCAATTTGGCTATGGTACTGGGCAGCGACACAAATTAATACCATATGAGTAGCTAGAATGATTGATTGGATAAATTTATATTGAAAATTGCATGAAGTATTGTAGCATCGTAGATGATGATGCCAATAATCTAGTGATTTTGACAATTGAAAACTTGCATGGCACTACCGATTTTGACAATTGACAGCTTGTCAGTTTGAGCTATAGTTTGCAACTTGGCATGTAGCCATCTTGAGGTACCGATTAAGTTGGATTTTTGGTTTGTGTGAATTGTAATTATTACTAAGTAATCAGTAGTAATTATACACATCCTCAGAGCTCACACGTGACATGTGTGAGGTCTACAAGGTTCCAGGCTTGTAGTGGCACTTTTGGTGGCACTTTTGGCCCATAAATAAGGATAGTGAGCACAACTAAAATCATTTGTTTAATTGTCATAAGGGTTTTCATTTTGTAGGGTTAATAACTTAATAAGGATTTAGGAAGAATATGATGTGGTATTATTGGGGATGCTCTAAATTCTCTTGCCTCTAGTTATGTAGTTACAGAGTAAAAGACCAATTTCCTCCAAGTTCAGAATGAGTGGAATTGGAAAGAAGTTGATTTGGTTCACTTGACTTCTCAAACATGTTTTTAACCAAGATGAGGAGATTTGATGGAGATAAGTGCTATCCTAATGCATGGAGGCTGCAAGTACAAGATGTGAGCAGTTTTACTACCCCTCATCATCTACATGGTTGGCCAGGAGAGTCTCTTGCATTTATTTTAAGACACCATGGCTTACTAGGCAAGCCCCATGCATTTATTTTCAATGCTCATCTTCTGCATGTGAGCAATTTTACAACCCCTCATCTTCTACATGAGTCTAGATCTAAAAGGGGCTAAGTACATTTTGTATCTTCACAACTCCCATTTCCCTAGTTTGATTGGGCCCCCATTCCCCATGCATTTATTTTTAGAGTGTATGGTTGACTCGACAAGTCCCAGGTGTTTATTTTTAGAGCTCATGGTTGAATCAAAAAGTTCCATTTATTTTCAGAGTGATAGAGATACATGTATCACATTTACATTTTCAACTTTTCACCAGTGGTCCAGCAGAAGCTTGGCACTTGCGCTTACAAATTTGTATTTGTACTATGTAATAATGTGAGTCCATTGTAATTCAGTTCTAATGAAATAAATGGTTGTCCTATTAATATGACATTATAATTCATTTTATTAATTCCTTTGCAAGTTAAGTGCTACTAATGGTTTTGCAATATGCTATTAATGTGACATAGTAATTCATTTTATTAATGCCTTTGAAATGTTAATTTTTCAGCCCCTTTGCCTTGATGTCAATCCTAGCACATTAAACTTTAAAGAAAATTTAAAACACATGTTTTAAAGCAAATTTAAAGAAAATTTAAAACACATGTTTTATGTTTATTATTTATATCATAAATTACTCAATTGTTCGATGAACATTTGATGTATGGTTGTAGTTGCATTCCGGAATGAAATGCACAGAGCGCTATGCTTGCGAACTTAAACCTCCAGAATCACCCTAAAATTGCTAGATTAACAGAGATCAATGGTTTAGAATTTTTTGTCAATGCAGGAGTAAATAATTGTTTTTAATGGCTTGTTTTAAATGTTGTCAACCATGTACATTGTACTACATAATTGTGTATTGTGTAGTCCATAAGTAATGAGTAGACATTTCAATGTCATTCAGTATGCTCATTGCAGTGTACCACCCTATTTTGGGTTCCATAGTTCCACTTCCAACAAAGCCATTCCAGTAACCTAGTTTGAAGCTTCAACGTAGTTTTAACTTCAAGAATCAAAATTCAAAATCAGGGTAAGTTAAAGAATTCTTATAGCTACGTTTCATTGCTTGATGTTTCTTAAAATCTTATTTTGTCAAACTTTGAAGTTTAGGCTTAGGGTTAAGAGGCTTAAGAATTAAGAAAAATTTAAGGACTAATAGGGAATTCACAAATTTCATATATTATTGATTGTATTAGCATGTCTACCACCAATACCACTAGAGCAATGTCGGATAAAAAATACATTATGCAAAATTGCTTAAAACCCCAGGTTTCACTAATGAATACCATGATATTTATGATCCTGAAACCTATGGTAGGCATAACTCAGAACTTAGATTTTCATCTAAGAATAAGGTTGCAAATCAAATGCAAGTTAATAGTATTAGTGCACCATGGGTAACTAGATTAGGGTGCATAATGTTACATGAGGTTTTCCCTTGCCCAAAATTTAGCATGGTTTGTGTCCTAAATTATGATGATAACAAAAGAGAAATTGTTAATACAGATAGAAAAGAAGAATTGTTATCCATTAATGCAGAAGAACTTGGAAAAGTGTTGGCCTTGGGGTTTACAACTGAAGAATTTGGAAATGTCCACATTGACCTAGAAAAGCTTGCTAGTGATTATGAAGTAGTGGATGAAATGGAGAAAAATTCTTTCTTAAATAGAATAGTTCAGGATAGAAACAAATTGAAAGGTGATCATAAGCTTCCTTATGATTTGGATATTTTTAAACCATGGGTTTAGGATACTATTTCCATGATAGCATTTTTCCTCATACTAGATAGCAATTTGGAAGTGGGTGCATGCCTCCTTGAAATGGTGTATAATATCCATTATGCTGTTCCACATGCCAAATATAATTTTATTGAGCATATTGTAGAATCCATGCATAAACATTTTTTAGTGATTAAAGGAGGTTCCACCAAGAAATTTAGGTTCACAACCTACTTGTGCTATTTTTTTTCTATTCAAATTTAGAGGAATGTTTCAAACCAACAAGCTTTAGATTCAACCCTATGGTAATAGTAATCCTGAGCAAAATAAAATGGATCTAGTACATGAATGGACCACTATTATAAGGTTGCATGATTATCGAAGTAACTACAATATTTTGTAGACTAAATTTTGGCTCCATTGCATCAAGCAATTACAAATACTCCAATGCCTAGATTGCCTATGTCATGTAGAAATTGCATTCAACTAGGAAAATAAATAAAATTGGCTTATTGGTACTTAATGGAAGAATATACTATGCTAATATTTTATGGATTGGAAGTACAACCATACAAACTTCCAATACATGTGACAGAAAGGGTTTTCTCTTTGGAATATGTAAGGTAGATGCAAAGTACTAATGAAAGACACTTTAGCAGTCAAGGGAAGAAGACCTTATTTCCTTCTTTACCATTTTCATGTGGAGGGATGACACTTGAGAGAAAAGAATCTAGTGTGGCACATGATCTTTTGATTTTTTTTGATTTTGATGCTATCTATCACTAGCAGTATGATCCATGTGACAACATTAAATCAATGATTGTGCTCAATAAGAATGTTAGAAGTAGAATTCAACATCAAAGTAAACCCTTGCTTGAAAACTTGAGAAACAAGGATTCTTGGGATGAGGTCAAAGTAGCAATGGAGAAAAGTGTTGCTAAGAATGGTATTTCTTTTGAACAATTGTTAGCAAAAAGTATGGCATTGCATTGAATGACAATTAGGAGGTACAACAATTTTTCTGAAAAAATTCATAAACCATCTAGTAGAGTAAAAATGCTAGATTCTCTAAAGAAGGAAGTTACAGAAAAAAATTGGTCACAATAAAAAATTACTACCTTTTGGTTTATGAGGAAGGATCTAGGTGATCCAAGAGCTCTTGCAAAGTATGGAGATAATGAAGAGGATCTTGAGTTTAGAAAATTAGGGAATATAGAGTGTCTGGATGAACAAAAATATGAAGAAAGTGATGATGATAGGCAAGAAGAAAGTCATGTCAATTTCAAACTTGGTTTAAGTGAGGCCACAAAAGAAGCATTTACTACAGGAGCAACCATAGCTAAAAAATTGGGTTATGAAGGTGGTCCTTTAGGGTCCTAAAGACAAGGCCCTTGGATGGTAATAGATGCAGAGCATAGAAAACCAATTAACACTACTGAATTTGACACCATTTTTTGATGACTGTTCATCAGTCATTCAACAAATCTTTGTCGAAAAAGAGACAAAATGGCGAAAAATATTTTCATCGCTTTTTTTTCGTCGAAAGGCTGACGATGAATTGAACGTCAAAATAATGGAAAAGAATCATCAGTCATTGGCATCATGAAATGGCTTGGACGTTCATCGAAATATTGACGAACACTTTGTGTATATAGCGACAAATTACACTAGAAGTTTGTCACCAGTTCGACGAAATGGGCAAGGAGTAGCGTTGAAACAACAGTAGACGTTCGTTTCCATTTTG
Source organism: Sequoia sempervirens (assembly GCA_007258455.2). Taxonomy (NCBI): domain Eukaryota; kingdom Viridiplantae; phylum Streptophyta; class Pinopsida; order Cupressales; family Cupressaceae; genus Sequoia; species Sequoia sempervirens. The sequence goes on from VDFB02071236.1 coordinate 55,354, forward strand.
ACGAAATGGGAAAGGAGTAGCATCGAAATAACACAAAAATTTTGTCACCATTTTGATGAAATGGGCAAGGAGTAGCGTCGAAACAACACCAAAACTTCATCGAATGTGCGACAAAATAGGCAAGTAGTAGCATCGAAACAACACCAAGAGTTCGTTGACTTTGTGATGAAAATAGCAAGGAGTAGCATCAGAAGAACACCAAAATTTCATCAAAAGTACGATGAAATGGGCAAGGAGTAGCGTCGAGACAATGCCAAAAGTTCATCGAAATGGCAACGAAATGGGAAATGAGTTACGACGAAACCTTCATCATAGCTATAGCAACTTCGTAGAAACTTTCTATTGATTCGTCAATGGTTTTTGTCAAAATTGCAATGAAGCATCAATTTAAAAATATATATATATATATATATATTCGTGGAAATGTACCATTGTGGAGACTAATGACTGATCATACATACAGACTACATATTGGTTTGATGCTTCAAATTATGCATTTCTTATATTGAAAAGTGTATTACCTTATTGAGCTTCTCTTTTTTTTTAGAATAGTTTAATATTCTCTACTTAACAGGGCCAACCACGTGACGATGGAAGCTCATTTGGCCCCTCTCCCCCCCCCTCACATCACTCTCAATTCACCATACCCAATCATATAGTATTAATCATTCATTCATTTATTAATAACATATAACATTCATTCATTAACATATAAAATTCATTAATTAACATATTCAAATTCATTCATTAACATATAATATTCATTCTTTCATTTTTTACATATTATAATCAAAAATATGGTTGTCATGATATGATTACAATCACTTTTTTTTTTGTTTCTTTTTGAAAGCTACATAAAGCTGAAGTGGAGTATCATTTTCTAAATCAATATTTGTGCCCCCTTTAGTTGTTCTACCCTCTTCTCGTGATCTTAATAAACGCCTAGTCGTCTGCTCATGACGTGGACATTTTTGCAAGGGGGGATCTACTACAATAAGAAAGAAATGTTAAACTGATATGTTTTATTATTATTGTTACAAGTATTTCATGAATTAAAAGAACATTAGAGTGGTTCTCTTTACCTTATGGGTCCACATCATGTTCTTGAACTTTTGTTATAGACTCATGCTCAACATGTTGAACACCCTCTAAATCCTGATCTGTAGTTGAAACATGAAAGGTTACATTAATTAATACACCAATTGAAATTAAATATGTTTAAGAGAACATGAGGGTGGTCCTCTTTACCTGATGGGGCCACATCATGTTCCTAATCTTCTCTAGCCTGATCATGCTCAACACGTTGATCATGCTCTACATCCTCTAAAGTTGAAACATGAAAGGTTACATTAATTAATATACCAATTGCAATTAAATATGTTTAAAAGAACTTTAGAGTGGTCCTCTTTACTTGATGGGGCCACATCATATTCCTGATCTTCTCTAGCCTAATCATGCTCAACATGTTGATCACTCTACATGCTCTAAAGTACCTGGATGCACACTTGTATGACCTTCATCTGTGCATTCTACTCCACCCTTACCATGCTGCATTCCAATGTCATGTGCAATATTATCATTGCTTGAATGTTTAAAACAAATAGGCATGTAATTACTTTATGGTGGAAATTAATATTGAATAGATTGCACAAGTATTCAATTTTAAATAAACTTTATTAAGTTTATTTACCTGCATGTTGAATGCAATGGAAGATTGTGTTTTCCTAGTCAAGACCCTTAGGTGTTCAGCCATGGCTCCATAGCCTTACTGGAAGGCAATTTTCAGGTCCTCTTCTATGGGAACTCTGTTGAATTCAGAGCCCTAAATTTTTGCAGAAGATCATGAATTTTGCTTCTATGGTGTAATAAAACTAATTTTTTTTTCAATTTATTATAATTTGGATGCAATATTTCATTTATTGATACTTACAATTCATGCGGCTAATTTCATATAGCCACCAGAGCCAATTTTGTGTTGCCCGTGCTTTTCTAGTCTTGCCTTTGTTTCCTTCGATGTTTCGAGAAGCCTATGAAAAGTTTGAAATATGTTAGATTATGTAAAAAGAAAGAGTAATCAGTATATAATTACATTGTTGATAGTATCACACATAGGATACTACTTTAAAAAAAAAAATTAATGGCATTTCCATAGCATATAGACATTGAAAGCAAACAAAATACAGAGTTCAATCCATGAATTATAGAAAATAGATTTGTGTTGGATATTCATATCATTGATTACATTGCACAAAACATACTACAACTGCATAAATATTAGATGGTGATAGTTGTCTATGCTACCACATTTTTCATACATGTCTACCAAATCATTTTATCAAACAGTTCACTACCTTGCTGCTATGGCTAAAATCCTAAAATAGGTGCTTTCAAACAAGCTATGGATGCTTGGAAAAAATCTATCAAAGCATAATAGTATAATAAGATAGATAGCAAGGTGAACTATTTAAAAATGCTCAAAGAAATGTGGTCTCATGGTGATGGAATGCCATGACAATCCATAGCAATTTGCTTGTCATGGCATTCATTATGGCATTCCATCACCATGAGACCACATTTTTTGAAGCATTTTTTCAAATAGTTCACTACCTTTCTATGCTACCACATTTTTCATACATGTCTACCAAAGCATTTTATCAAATAGTTCAATGCCTTCATGCTATGGCTAAAAAGTAAAAACCTAAAATAGGTGTTTTCGAACAAGCTATGGATGCTTGGAAAAAATCTACCAAAGCATAATAGTAAGCAATAACATAGACAAGGCAGTGAATTGTTTGAAAAAATGCCTAAAATAAATGGTCTCATGGTGATGAAATGCCATGACAATCCATAGCAATTTTCTTGTCATGGCATTCGTCATGGCATTCCATCACCATGAGACTACATTTCTTTGAGACATTTTTTTCAAGCAATTTGCTGCCATGTCTATGCTACTGCATTTTTCATACATGTCTACCAAAGCATTTTATCAAACAGTTCATTGCCTTGCTACTATGGCTAAAATCCTAAAACAAGTGCTTTCAAGCAAGCTATGGATTCTTGGAAAAAATCTATCAAAGCATAATAGTAAGCAACAAGCCATGGTCTCATGGTATTTTTTGTGCGAAAATCAACTCAATTTTATTCACATTTTTTTGCAGATTTTAAACATATTTTTTTGGCAATTTTGTAGTTTGAAATGGAAAAAAATCATTGACCAAAAAGTCAATGATTTTTTCAAAAAATTAGGGAAAAAATTGTCCAGCCTATAGTTCTTTTAAAAATTGTGATTAATCAAGATTTTTTTGCAGATTTATGCTTCTATATCACATACCTTCCTTGGCCCGGCGGTGTCTTTCCTTTTTTATTTTCATCCTTCTCCTTTCCATCAAACACCAAGTCCTTCCACTCCTTCTTTGGAATCATAGGGGGACACTCGTACTTTTTTTTCTTCTCTAAATGTGACCTATATTGGTCCCCCGCATACTTTAGATAGGTACCAGCTTTCTTAAGGACCTTGGTTCAGTTGAATGTTTTATCACCGAACAACACAACTAAACGGTTAATGAGATCATCTTTTAAATCTTCATTTTGGGCATTCCACTGTGTACATATGGTGGGCTCGAAGAGCTCCAATGTAATATCACTTAGATGTTTATAAAAAACATCATTTCCTGCAAAATGATCATGGGATCAATAGTCTAAAAAGAGTGATCAATAAGTAAATTTCAATTGGATTATATAGAATAATAATTAAAATATTTTAAAGTACCTAGGACCTTCTTTGTCTTTATGGGAATGAAATCCTCAGTCACCACAAGTGTGACCGGAAATGTTCCCATACTAGTAATACAGGAAGATCTACCTAGAAATGTTGCTAAAACATCACCAGTACTAGTGGCCTCTGCATCCCTAGGTACTTGTCCTGACGCATGTTCTGGTATGTGTTCATTGCTAGAGGGTGCATTAATGGATGCCTGCATGGTATGTGTTGCCGACATTTTAGACGGAAATATAGGCACAGATGATGGGGTCAGATAATGTGATGTATGCGTAGGAAGATCAGGATGGACACTTGTACCAACCCTTACTCCTCGAGAAGCACTTGCAGTACCCTGATCATGGCCAGGAGCATCATGAGGAGGAAAATAACCCTGTAAAAACAACACATATTTTAGTTCATGACATAAAAGAGTACAAAATATAAAACCATGAATGAACTTATGTTATAATTAAAGACCTCATGACAACTTACTTGTAAGTTTTGTAATCTCTTAGTCAATACTTTAACCCTCTCTCTTATCCCATCTATTTGAGGCACTATGAACATCAACTTAGCTATTTCTTTATTGCATTTTTTTTGGAGCTTCTTTATCGTATCGATAGGGTTTGTTTAATAAGTGATGTCATCATCACAAAATATTAACTCCACCTCACTATGGATGCTCTCCCCTATTGTTGGTGCCTTTCCCTAATCAGTCGACTGCAACAAGAATATTAAAAAATTTATTAAAATTAACCCAAAAATCTTATAAAAAAACATAATAATAAAACATTTTGCTCATATCTAATTGCACAATTACAATGAGGTAAACCTGTTGGATAGAAGTGCCTAAAGATACATCACGATCTATGCTCTAGGCTAGAGCCTTCTCCGTATGATCAATGTCCCCTTGTGACAAAAATTAAATATAAAAAAACATTACCAAAATGAAACCAATAGACTTATGAAAAAAAAGATAAGAATAAAATGGTATATTGGAGTCATTAATTGGAGGTTGGGTAAAATGGTACATATTACGTACCACCCCCATAGTAACTGTGTTTGTAACTAAGCAATTCAAATTGTAATCGATTAGCAACTATTCCCCTGCAGTTATTGATTTTATCGCACATACGAATACACGGTTTCCCTCGCGCGCCTCGAATATGTAATTGGGTTGCTTTTTTGTTGACCCAGGTCATGTACTGTTTATAAACCCTACAATATTCCCTGATGCTTTTGGCCTTTCGCCAATGTACATAGCCACTCCTTTATTTTGATCCTTATCTTTTAGTTGTATATAATTTGTTGACAGTGCATACCTATGCATACTTTGTGTATATCGAACCAGTTGCATCCAATCTTTGTAACTGTAACAGGGTCCAACATACTCCATCAATTCAGTAACTTTGTCATAATAGACCTTTATGATGTCCATGCAAAATAGGGCCAAACCATGTAATGACGATGGTGTTATGCGATATATCCTCTCGTTGACACAAAAATCAGTATTTATTGGAGGAACTTCCTTGGGTACCCATTCTTTCTATAGATGTTTGTACCTTAAGGGAACCTCGACGTCGCCTATGCTCTCATCATCATAAGAACATGACCCCCCTTTAGCAAGAAAAAATTCCATGCGTTTACAAAATTTTCTTCTAATCTTTTGACCTCTAGTTGATCTCCCTCTTTTAGACATACTACATGTCTCGCTTTCTCTTCTCTTCTTGAATTTCCCTCACTCGAGGAAGACAGATCTGAAAAATACCTATTTGGTGGTGCCTGTACTCATAAGGATGTTGGATGAAGTTCTTTCATGGTGATGATATCCCAAGGTGACATTATGATTAATCTATCATTTCATTGCTAGAATTTCACAGGTTATAAGGTAATCAAGTCTTGATAGATTGCAAGCTATTGTTACTACCGTCCAAATGTGTCCATCAAAAATCAAATCTACTTAACGTTTTAACTACCAAACTTTGTAACAAGTGTTAAATATGACTATGGTCCACCAGTTACACAACCAAGGCCTCAAATGTATTCTCTAATTGTAATCAAAGGACTTTTTCTCTTCATTCAAGTAAATAAACTTGAAGGGAAACACGACCAAGTGGTTTGTTGGACACCTACATGACTAAAAATAGCATCAAATTTACATTTAATTTTCATATGTCTAAGTGGTTAACAGGGAGGGAGTGTGTACTAGGCCTAGTTAAGTCATCATAAGTTTATGCTTTGGAAATAGATTTTTTTTAAGTCATATTAAATCTTCCTATGTCTAATTGCTAGGATATTTTTGGTATGTTTTAAGGTAGGATGATTGATGAAAGAGCCCAAAGACTATCCTTTCTCCATGGTATCTAGGTACACATAGCAACGGTCTTCTCTTATACAGTTGGACATGATTTAAAGAACTTAGCTAGGAATTATTCATTTGACCTAAATTTTTCTCATGATGCCATTATTGGAAAAGTATGACCAAAATCTTCTATTATGAAGAATTGTTATATGTGCCTCTAGTAATCACTATAAATGTTTGTAAGGATAAAATAACAAATTGCATCAGGTAGGAGAGAATCAACTTTGAGTTCTTCAAAGATTATATTCCTCTATTCATAATTTTTAAGGGTTGTGTGTGGAGGAGGTTATCACTACCAAGAAGGGAGGAGACCTTTCCTTGTATTCTTTTATAATTTTCATTATTCTTATTTATTTTACACCTACATTTACAAATACACATACATATGCATTTCATCGCTTTCTATTTATTTCTCAAGTGTAGTTTAATAGTTTGATCGATTTCATATTATATGTGTTGAAGACTTTAGAATTTCAATTACATTAATTTTATGGATATGTTGTATATATAACACTACAAAACCATATGCTCTTTGCATTTACACTTGCATTTAGGAAATACACATTTATATACATAAATATTAATTTTTTAATGATATGTTGCATTTATTGTTCTAGGAGAGCATCCAAGCACTTGCATTTACATTTAAAAATGCATATACATACATACATATATATATTTGTGTGTGTGTGTGTGTATATCATTTATATTCAGTGTTCATAAACAACCCATTAGGTCTACACATGGATAAAAATTCATAAAATCAGATCTCCCATACATGTTTTGTTGAAACCTAGGCTTGAACCTCTCATTTCACATGCTTTTCTTCACAAAACTCTTGAGGATAGTAGCTATACCTTCTTTATTTCTCATCCTACACCCTATTCATGCATCCTACTTACAATAGTATCCATGGGGCCTCTTACACAAGCTACAGTAACAAAAATTGTAAGAGCCCATTTATACATGTTTGACTATACGTAACCCTCAAAAATAAGGGTAACTCGATTATGATTTGTTGGGTGAGTTGTATGGACAAATCATTAGCACCAACTCATTCTTGGAGTCTTTTGAAAGAGAAGTTTTAATTAGGTGGTAGTTAAGTACAAACCTTGATAGTGTCAAGGTGAATGAGGTGATCAATTTTGATTGGCCAATTGATGAAGAGTACAAGGCAGTCCAATTGGCTGGTGACACGTGTGCTTTATGGCCCGATGCTTGTTTGCTCCTCCTTTTTCTATAAGAAGGATTTCAAGGCCAGAAGTACAGGTTAGCAAGTTAGATATTTTTGGTCGAGTCTAGATGAAGTTACAGAGGAAATTGTAAAGTCTAATAGTTTTATGGAAAATGCAATTTAGGTTTTGAGTCATTCTATAGTAGGTTTTGAATTCATAGGGATTTGATGTCTTATGATATTACTGGCATTTGAATTGATATTGTTAATTCAAACTCATGTCTCTCCATTGTATAAGCATATCTAAATTTTAAATTGATCAAGGGTTCTTTCATTCATCTCACTGTTGTGGTGTGTATGATTCTTGTTTTAGGTTTAATGGAAGGAATTAATTAAAATAATTGAATGGGATTGTAGGTGGATATGTTTTGTATAAGAATTTTTTTTTCTTATCTTATACCATTTTACAAGAATGGGGGTGCCAATGTACAAGAAGATCTTTGGAAACTAGGCATGAAAATTGAAGGTTAAAGAGAATGGGGGTGCCAAACTTACAGTACTCATTACCCCTTGGTCGTCGATTTTCCATGAGTTCCCTCAACCTCATCCTTGGTGTTGGTATTGACCTTGTTTTCATTCCTCCAAACTCTTCCTTGGCGTTGATATTGACCTTGTTTTCACTCCTCCAAGCTCTTCATCAACGCTTATATTGACCTTGTTTTAACTCCAAACTCTTCCTCGGCACTGGTATTGACCTTGTTTTCACTCCTCTAAACTCTTCCTCAACACTGGCATTGACCTTGTTTTCACTAATCAAAACTCTTTCTCAGCGCTGGCATTGACCTTTCACTTCTCCAATTTGACGAGCTACAACCTGGTTTCGTTAGCTTTAACAGTATGCTAATTAAGTTCAAAATTTTGGTGCCATTTAACTAGGTTTTAATATTCTACAATACAGTTAAGTATATATTAGCTATATTTTACATAATAAATAATATAATTATTCAACTTATTATAATTAGATATTATATTCTTTAACAAAATTATTAAATACGTATAAAATTATTATAATTAATAATTAATAATAAGTATATTTTTATATAATACAAAATATAATTAATATAATATATATTAATATAAGAGAGAGAAACTAAATTTTGAATGGTTGTTTCATGTCAACAATCCAAGGATGGCATGTGTCCTTGGGGAGTTATGCTCAAGGTAGCATTCCATTTGATTAAAGATATGATAGTTCTCCTTTAAGACCTCTTCAATGCACCCATTGCACACTTAAGGAGACAAAGATAAATATAGGGAAGAAAATATAGAGAGAGATGGAGATAATGACAAACATACAAATATAAAGGGAGACAAAGAGATAGAGAGGGGTAGAGAGATAAAGATATAAGGATGAATAGATAAAAATATAGGGAGGGTGATTAATATATCTCTCCCTGTCGCTCTGTATATCTCCCACTATATATGTCACTCCTGCCTCTTCCCCCCTCTATCTATTGAGCTATCTCTCCCTCTCCCCCCTTTCTCTCCCATTCACTCCATCTCTCCCTCCATCTCTCCTACTCTATATCTCTATCTCTATTTCTCTTTTTATCTCCCTCTTACTCCTCTCTATATACCTAAGAGTAATTAGGAGGTGAAGGGTGGGCGAGAGAGAGAGAGGGAGAGAGAGGGAAAGGGGGAGAGAGAGAGAGAGAGGGAGGGAAAGGGAGAGAGAGATATATATGTAGAGAGGGAGAGACTTGAGAGAGAGAGAGAGGGAGGGAGTGGGAGAGAGATAAAGGAAGGGAGGGTAGAGGGTAGAGGGTAGAAGGTTTAAGGTTTTAGGGTTTAGGGTAGAGGGAAGAGAGATAGAGGGAGTGAGAGAGAGAGAGAGAGAGAGACCAAATACTTATTGATAACTATAAATCTTTGATATCTATACCTTTTATATTCAACACATATGGACTAATAGTTGAACACAAAAAATCTATTTGTTCTTATAAAAACAACACATAATGATTTAAAATACAACTTATACTAAACAAAAATGGACCAATAGTTGAACACTAAAACTTTTTGAAAATCTTTCACATTTAATGGGAAAATGCATGTTATTTATTGTGATCACCTTTTATATTTTTGATAAGACAAACTACTAATATAAAATTATCCAATGCTTGTACATTGCTACCCCAATTGTTGTAAAGATAAGAACAATATTTTTTCACTATGATAACAACACTTGTTTCAATGAGTGTCTTGTTTTATTAAATGATCATTTTATTTTTTAAATGGTATACTTATAGTGGAGAGTTGTGATATTTTATTTGAAACAAAAAAAAATACTTATTTCACTTCTTCATGAAATATGTCACTTATTTATGAGTTATGAGAGAGGGGAAGGGGAGAGAGAGAGGAATGGTCGTCACTTACTCTTGGCTCACCCAAACATTTGATCATTGCACTAAGATGTGCATATTCAATTGAAAGTTAAAACTCATAAAACTTAGACTAAAAGAGTGGAATATCCAAGTCTTTAGAAACCTTTTCAAAGAAAGGATCTCCTTGAAAGTAGAATGGCTAAGATCCAAAAAGACCTCTCAAATGATTTTTCTTACATCCTAATAGAAGAAGAGAGGAATCTCATAATTCAATTGGATGGTGTCTATTGTTTTAAATAAATCTATTAGAGACAAAAATCAAGGATTAAATGACTTAATAAGGTGTAAAACCAAGTTTTTCATTTAAAATGCAAAATTAGAAGGAAAAGAAACATAATATGAAGATTGAAGATGGAAAGAGGGAGGGGAGTGGGAGAGAGATATGGGGTAGAGGGTTAAACATAGAGGGTAGAGGGTTTAAGGGTTTAGAGAGCCAAGGCCTATGGAGGAGAGAGATAGAGGGAGTGAGTGAGTGAGAGAAAGACCTAAGAGAGGGAGAAGGGTAGGAGGGCTGAGACTTGAGATAGAGTGAATGAGTGGGAGAGAGACCCTCAGAGAGGGAGTGGTGCTTGGAGGGAGAGACTTGGGAGAGAAAGATAAAGGAAGGGATGGTTAAGGGTAGAGGGTAGAGGGCTTAAGGGTTTAAGGTTAAGGGTTTAGGGTTTAGGGTTAAGGGAGAGATAGAGGAGTAGAGTGAGGAGAGAGAGACTAAGAGAGGAAGAGGGGTACTTGGAGAGAGAGACTAAGAGAGAGAAGAGGGGGTAGGATATTGAAGATACTTGAGAGAGAGAGAGGGAGGGAGTGGGAGAGAGATAGAGGTAGGGAGGGTTAAGGGTAGAGGGTAGATGGTTTAAGGGTTTAAGGTTAAGGGTGGAGGGGATACAGATAGAGGGAGTGAGTGAGTGAGTGAGAGAAAGACCTAAGAGAGGGAGTGAGTGAGTGAGAGAAAGACCTAAGAGAGGGAGAAGGGGTACGAGGGAGAGACTTGAGAGAGATACCTTAGAGAGGGAGAGGGGGTAGGAGGGAGAGACTTGAGAGAGAGAGAGAGGGTAGAGGGTTTAAGGGTTTGGGGTTTAAGGGTTAAGGGTTATTGTTTTAGGGTTTAGGGTTATGGGTAGTGATGGAACTTCAAAGTTTTGTTATGTGTGTTCTATTTTATAAAAACAACACATATGGCCTAATAGTTGAACACAAAAAATCTATTTTTTGTTATAAAAACAACACATAATGATTTAAAATACAACTTTTATTGAACAAAAATGGACCAATAGTTGAACACTATAACTTTTTGAAAATCTTTCACATTTAATGGGAAAATATATGTTATTTATTGTGCTCACCTTTTATATTTGTGATAGGACAAACTATTAATATAAAATTATCCAATTCTTGTATTGATGGAACTTCAAATTTTGTTCCTAATGTTTCACTCATGCCCTGCGTTATGTCACTGGTCTTTCATGGTGTTGGAAAATTTCTTAGGGTTGGGGTTTTAGCTTTGTCTTCCTCTTAAACCCTTGTGTTTACCTAATGCCTTGGTCAGGATCTATTTTGTCGTTACCTTTTTTGAAGGGTTTTATAAACATCTTATGCCTCATCATTCTATCTAGGCCTGGTCCCTTTGGTCTTAATATTTTATTTCCTCTACGGGTTTTATTTTCCTAAGTCCTGGTTGGCCCTATGTTGAACAATTTTAAAAAAACTTATGTTGTTTTCCATCCGCCTAGTAATGTCCCCTTGCCCTTTAATGAATGTTTTATTTTCTAGAAGGATGAAATTCGTGTTGTCATCGATCAAAATTCCTTCAAGATCAATGGTTGCCTGCCATCCCATGATCAAGAATTGTAGGATGGCGATATTGTGGGCAGGCGACATGTGTCTCATCTAGGGATAAAATTTGTGTGATTTTTCATCAACTATCCTTTGATTTGATCCATTCCCCACCATCCCGCGATAGTGTTTTGGTTGATTGCGAAATCATGGGCACCTGCCACGTGGACTGTACAAAGTGGGGCTCGAGGAAATTTTTGTGCAATATATTTTAAATGTTTCATTGATTCCAAAGCAAAACATTTAAAATGAAATATTTGACAAGGCTGAGGGGAAATTCATTAAAAATGAGCAAAAGCAGAGAAATTAGGGCAACTAGTGATTTTAATGGTATATTAAAAAAAAATCATATTTTGATAGTTGAATACATTCAAAATATTTCTAATTTAAAAAATATATTGTTTAATTTTGTAAAAAAAAAAAAATTCGAAAATATATTTTTTATTTTTTCAAAAATATATTTTTATTTTTTTTAAATATATTATACATACAAAATTACATAATCAATAATAGATAATAGATTTTGGTGAATATATCTAGGTATGTTAATATATGCTTGAAGAGCTAATTTTAATTAAAAAACTTACTAACATTATTAAAAGGTAAGTTTATAATTATAAAAAATTAACATTAGAATTATTTGACATTTGAAACAAAAAATTTAAATATTATATTATAATAGTTTATAATTTACTTATATAGTATTTTGGATAATAGAAACAATTTTGATTGGTTTAATATTTTATAAGTTCATTATTGAATTTAAATCTTATAAATATAATTATATATCTTTAATCAATATTATAATTTAAAAATAATAATGAATATTGAGCATCTTAAATTTTAGTATAACTTAAATATTAAAAAATTTAATGTATAAGTTTATAAAATATAATATATATTTTTTTAAATAAAGGTTTAAATATTATTATATATGTATATTTAAAGATCCATAGAATTATCTTTTTAACTATGAAATTAATATGATTAATTTCATTTATAATTTTATCTTATCTTATCTTTTTAACAATTTTTTTGTATCCTACATAATTTGTTTTCTATAAGTATCATGTTGTATACTCTTTATATGGAAGGTAGTGTTTTTTCATGGAGCTTAATAAGTTTTAATAATTTTTAGTCATTTTAAAGATTTTTATTTTTTTATAAAGATAGGTATATTTAGACTTTGATGGCTTATGTACAATTATGCATATTCTTTTATTTATTATATTTTTTGCAATATCATGTTATTCTTGATTAATCACATTATTTGTTTGTCATTTTTATTTGTTTTGTTGAAAAATATTTTATCTTTACTTTACATCTATGATAATTTCAAAATTATCAAATTTAAAAATTATAAATAAAAACTTATTTTTATTAATCTCTTGAAGTACATAGGTCCTAATCTTTTGTAGATTAATAACTATCTAAATAGCTATTTTTTCATTTATTTCTATAAATGTGTGTTATGTCTCTATTGAAATTTATGAGATGTGTATGTAATTCTTAGCACAACACTCTTAGAGATTAGGATTTATTTTCACATTTATCTATTTTCTTATTGTTCCTATTAGTGGCTAATTAAATCTTCATTGAAAACCTACAAAGAGCTTGGGTCCTTCAATCTCAAAGCTTGTCTAATTTCTTGATGAGAATCATTCACATTGATTCCCAATATTGTGTTCCTTGCATGATACATTTATAAAATGCACTTGGTAATTTAGTATGTGGTTGAAATATTAGAGTAACAACAAATGGTTCTTTTCATTTTTGGCACATGATTGGCCATTTTTACTATGTTAAATTTTTATTTTCACTTTTGTTTTCATGGTTTTCACATTGTCAAATTTTCATACATTTCTTAGTCTTTTTTTTTTTAAAATGAAGGTTTAGATATTAGTGTCCCCAATCTTGCTAAAAATCATGTATAGAGAGAGTACAATATATTAACTATTAATTATAGAGTATAACAACAAAATGAATTTAAAAACTACTGCATAGAAATAAGGTTTACAATAATTAAAAATAAAGATACCATTATCCTACAAATACTATGTATAGAAACCTTATGTAGCCACACTTTCACTCTCTCCCACTCTCCCACACTCTCTCCCACTCTCTCCTACTCTCTTCCTCCCTATCTCCCACTCTCCCACTCTCTCCCATTCTCTCACACCCTCTCCCACTCTCTCCCACCTTCTTCCTACCTCCCTCCCACTCTCTCCCATTCTCTCCCACTTTCTCCCTCCCTCTCTCTCCCACTCTCTCCCACCTTCTCCCACACTCTCCAACCCTCTCTCCCACCTTCTCCCACCCTCTTCCACTCTCTACCTCCCTCTCTCCCACTCTCTCCCACCCTCACTCTCCCCACTCTCCCACCCTCTCTCACCCTCTCTCACACTCTCCCACTCTCTCCCAACCCAGTCTCCCACTCACTCACTCTCTCCCACCCTCTCTCCCACTCTCTCGAACTCTCTCCAACCCTCTCCCACTCTCTCCCTCCCTCTCTCCCACTATATTCCTCCCTCCCTCTCCCACTCTCTCCCATTGAACCCCTTAATCTCAACCATTTTAAAAATAAATTAGTAGTTTAAAAAGTATACTTAGAGCACTTTGATCCTTTTTTTTGTTCCATCTCAAAATTTTGAGTGTAACTATGCTCAATTTTACATCCAAGGTTAGCATTTCCCAATTTCAAAAAAAAAGTGGCCACTTAAGCCCCCTTTTTGGGAACCATCTTGGTGCACTTACCCAAAAGCTACCTTATCTTTCATTAAGGTAGAAAAATTTTGTTATACAACATGCCCCTTGAAAATTGGAGATAAGCACTACAAAAAGAAGGTAAACACTAAGGAAAATGGTTAGTGGTATTGTGGAAGATGTGATAAAACTTTCCCTGAATGTGATTATAAATATATACTTCAATGCAAAGTACAAGACCATACTTAATTCACTTGGATTACAACTTTTGAAGAAGTGGCAGAAGAAATTATGGGTGTAACAACAAAAGAATTGAATATTTTGAAGCATGAAAAAAATATGATGTTAAGTTTTCACACATTATACAAAAGGTCCTTTTCAACAGATACATATTTAAACTTCAAGTGAAAAAAGAGACTTATATACTTGAACAAAGGATTAAATGCATAGTCATAAAAATAACAAAGTTTGATTATTCATCTGAGAGTGAAGCTTTATTAGACTCAATTGCAAAGCTATAGGTTTCATAATATTCAAATGCTTGAATGCATATAATGTTAACAATGTATTCAAACATTTGAAAAAAAAAAAAGTGGATATATCTTAGTTAATGCCATTTTGTCATGATATACTTCTTTGATGCTGTCAGTACTAAATCTAATGATTGATGAACATTTCTGCTTTTAAATTTATTGTTCATGGTTGATTGTTGTTATATACAAGTTGGTATGATTTCAAATTTCAATGTGTACCCTTATATATGGGAATTGAGATAAACAATGACACAAACAATAATGAAATCAAATTGATTGCTTTCCAAATTCATATTCATTAAAATGTAAGCATTTTTTCAAGTCAACAGGCATCTTGATAAAGATAACTCTTGGTGACATGACCACTGGAGTTAATGGCTTAGGCTTATGTCACTAGATTAAAATTAAAACCCAACTTTGATTTTAATACTTTATTTCCTCTGCAGGGTTTTATTTCCTAAGTCTCAGTTGGCCCCATTAAATTCTTAACCCAACCCTAACAAAGAACAAATGATTAAGCTAAGGATTGTATTTGTTGTTATAACTTTAGTTCTAGAGAATTCTTAATTACCAATTCTTATTTGTGCATTTGTATATGAATCCAATTGAATGCCTTTCCATATCATTATGGAAAATTTTATTATTGCAACCCTAACTCTAACACTAATTAAACCTTGACCCTAACCTGATTGAACTCATATTATAACCCTAAATCTAACACTAATTAAACCTTGACCCTAACCTGATTGAACTCATATTATAACCCTAAATCTAACACTAATTAAACTGTAATCAGAACCCTAGGTATTGTTGAAACCTAACCCTAATTTTATCAAAACCCTAGAGAACTCTAATTGAACCCTAACCCTAAAATAGACAATAACCCTTACCTTAATTGAACCCTAACTCTAATCCTAGCCCTAATTTAAGACTAACCTTAACCCTGACCTTAATTAAACCCTTATTGAATTATAACCCTAATTGATCCCTAACCCAAATTGAATACTAATTAAACCTTAACCCTAAGTGAATAGCAACCTTAATTAAACTCCAACCATAATCCTATTTGAATTTTGACCCTAATCATAACCATAATTCAACCCTAAGCTTAATTGAACCCTAACACTAAACATGAGTTTAATTAAGTTTAAGGTTCAAATAGGGTTAGAGTTTAATAAAAATTAGGTATAGGATTCAATTACGATTAGGGTTGGGGGTAAAGATTAAGGTTCTATGATAGAGCTTGGGGTTAGTGTTAGGGTTCAATTGGGGCAAGGGTTAGTATTAGGGTTAGGGTTCTGGTTCAATTAAGGTTTCATTAATGTTAGTTTTAGAATCATAGTTATGTTTAGGGTTGGATATAAAATTAGAGTTAGGTTTGAAGTTAATTAGTGTTAGTTTTAGGGTTGGGGTTATGGTTAGACTTATAATTAATGTTAGTATTGGGATTCGATTCTATCACTTTAATAAAAATAATCTTCTAGAAATTATATAATTTAAAATATTTTCAAATTTACCTATGTTGATATATGAGAGATATAGCAAATTTAAACTCTATACAATTTATAGTTAACTTGACATTGTGTATAAAAAGGTTTAAGTTATGAATGTTATAATATAAAAAAAAATGTGTTTTCAATGATTATTTGTCAGTTTAAAAGATGTGCCAATAATGTTGCAATCACTAAAGATTAATTTTTTCTTGATGGTTAAAATAGATTCGTAAGTAAATTTATCTATAATAAGTAAATTTATCATTGATTTTTTCTTGATAAGTAAATCAATATTTCATAAATTTATCTATAATTCTTATTTAATTTTTATTAATTATATTAAATTATATTTTATTAAATTGTTAAAAAATTTAAGTTGCTTATAAATAATTTTATGTCTTTTTTATAATTAACTTGATATTGTGTATAAAAGGTTTAAGTTATGAATGATATAATATAAAAAAAATAAAATTGTTTTCAATGTTTATTTGTTAGTTTGATGTGAAAATAATGTTGCATAGTAATGATTAATTTTTTCTTGATTGGTTAAGTGATATTGTGAAATTATTCTATGTTAGTTTAATGTTATGAATGCTATATAATATAAAGAAAATTATTTTTAATATATTTTTAATGCATCTTTATATTTTATAAAAAAATATCTAAAATAAAAATGTGATTGTAAAAAAAATACAACTTAATGAGTGAACATACATTTAAAGTTAAAAGTGAAATTATAAAACAAATTGTAAATTTATTTTATTTTTCTTGTATAAATATAATTCTTTTATTTTTCGTCCGCCTAGTAATGCCAACTTCTCCTTTTAATGATTTTTTTATTTTGCAAGGGTTGATTTAGTATTGTCATTGATCTATTTCCTAAAGATATCAATAGTGCCCGCCATCCTGTGATCAGGAATTGAAGGATCGCAAAATCACAGGCGGGCACCACATGTCCTATCTAGGGGATCAAATTTGAGCTATCGCTGACCAACTACCATTTGATCTGAGTCATTCCCTGCCATCTCGTGATGGTGCTTCTGGGTTGATTGCAAAATCATAGGCAGGCACCACATGTCTCATCCGATGAAGCCTAAAGAGTAAAGGAAACACTAGCCGGCTTTAAATGTATTAAGGGACGGATTACTAAAGTGTTCTCAAGATGCACATGTTCTAAATCGACAGATATGTTATAATCTCACTAGAAAAGCTACTCAAAGGTTAACGACATGGCTAGCGACTGTGTTAAAGGAAAAAGATCAACGACACCTGCTATCCCGTGATCAGGGATTACAGTGATCATGATATAATGGGCGGGTGCCACGTGCCCTTCCTAAAGGATGAAATTTGCATGACCATTGATGAGCTATCTCTTCAAGATTAATGGTGCCCGCCATCCTGCAATTAGGAATTTTGGGATTATGATGTCACAGGTGTCTACCACGTGTCTCATCCAATGAAGCCTAAGGAGTGAAGAAAGTGTTCGCCAGTTTTAAATGTATTACGGGGCACATTACTAATGTGCTTGTAAGACACACGTGTTTTATTTCAATGCAGATGTTATGATTTTAAGGGAAAAGTTGCTTGACAGTTAAAGAAAAGGATGACGACTATTTTTGAAGGAGCAAGATTTATGGTAAAAAGATTAACGGTGCCCGCCATCCCATGATGGTAAATTAAAGGATTGCGATATTGTGGGCAACCACCTCGTGGCATTCCTTCGCGGCGTATGACATAGTGGGCCCCTTTATTGCCATGTTGGCGATTATGTCAGCCTATTTTGAAGATGGTATCGACGATTTGATCAAACTGAACGATCAACGACTCAAATTTAAATATGTATCAAATTATGGTCGGAGCCCTTCGTGTAGCCCGCGAGTGAGCTTTAATGGAGGATGAGACATCTACTGGTGGGATTTGATTGACATAAAATTAATTTACTCATCTCATTTATATCACAAAGCATCCAAGTATTTCATGAAAACAGTTTTAGAGCCAAAAGTGAAATTGCGAGCAGCTACAGCCAGAAATTGGACTTTGTGCGAAAAAGTTGTGAGTTAATTTTCTCTATTTCCCAGTCATTTTGCACCTAAATTTGGAAAGGGCGGTCTGCTATGCTTGTCACTGAGTTCATTAAAATCTTTTGTTAGGGCTATTGTTTAATTGTAAATTGTGAGGAATTGTGGTATTTTTACTTTGTAATTTCCTATATCTACTTAGTCATAGCCACTTGAAGTATAACATTGTAGTGAGGCCCTAGTTTGTCTAAAATGGCACCAACCAAGCAGCACTCTGGCCACATTGAGTATTTTAAAAGAAACTTGTACAATGATTTCCTATATCAATTTCCATTATCAACAAATGACAAAAGGAAAGGTTTGGTGTTGATGCGAGGGAAAATCCTAGGGGAGGGGTTGGTGTGTAATAATTCCAACATTGATGATGCTAGGGTTCCACTCATAGGCTTAGAAATGTTCAGATTATGGTATGGATAGAGGAATTTGCCTCATCCTTTTTCAAATGGATGGATGTATGACATGGGAAAGTTGGTTGTTCTAAATGTGTTCCCTGATGTGGACTTACTTAGAGTAGTGTCCAAAAGATATGACTCTATTGCACAGGTAATCAGAGATAATGATGGAGGGGTTCTATTAGAAATTAACAAAGATGTTATCCAACAGACTTCTGATTTGAGTGAGCCAAGTGATGACTTGGTTCCTATTAATCTTGAAGAAATGAAGCAGGAGTTTACAAAATTGAAATCTCTTTTTAGGGTTAAGCTACTTCCACCTCATCTGGTTAAGGCAGGGGTTTCACAATTTCACATCAGCCCTAGTGACTAGGAACCTTTTAGATTGAATTGTTTTGCAAATCCTTTCCTAGCTACTTTCTATTCACTATGTCAGATTTTGGGTTTCAGCTCTGGTGTAGTGCATACATGTTCATGGGGGTGTAAATACAACACCCTAACTTATCTATAACATATGATTTTGCTTCTTTTTTGGTGGAGAGGATAGATGAAGGACTCTCAAGACAAAATGGTGATATTGGTACTCAATTCTTTTGGTATTTCATGTTGATGCATATGTTCTTGTTTAGGAATGTTGATTTTTTTGCTAAGAAGATGAACTTAAGACAATCAGTTAATGGAGAAAGATTGTCAGTACAGATATGGGCTGTAGATTTGTCCTATAATAAGGAAAGCAACAGTTATGTGAAATTTGATATTTGTTTTGTTGCAAGATTGAGGGATAGATTGATGGTAAACATACCTAGGATCCCTGAGGAAGTGCATGATTTCCTTAGACCGAAGGAGAGGAAACCATAATTGAGGGTTTTACATAACTGGGGTGACATTATCCCATATCCAATCAGCACTGTCCTAAGAATATATGGATTTTAAGGAACCCCTCACATACTACCATACAATGTGCCACCAAGACTAGGGTTTGCAGAAGTTATGTGGAAGATGGGGTGTATTCATGAAGATAACCTAACTGGAAAGGGGAAGGGAACATTATTCTTTGATTATACAGTAGTGTTTGACTTTACATTTTCAAAGGGAGGTTGGACACATTTTGACAAATTCTTTGTTGATTACCATTTGAGATTTGGTCTCAAGCGACAACATGATCCTAAAGGATTCTTTGCTCTTTTCAGACAACGAATAAAAGGTGGCAAATCTGCACATGAGTTCAATTTCCTTGAGGATCTTATTAGGAATGAATTTGATTTAAATAGATAAGAATTGAACAAGGAAAAGTGGATAGCTTATCGTAAGCTACTGGATATTGTGCATGAAATGGATCTGAAGTATGATCCATTGATGGAATTCACTCCATACCACAAGAGAATTGATTTTTTAATGAAGAATTTTAAGGAGATAATGGACACCTTAACAACCAAAAAGATAAATTTAAGGCTAAGTCTGGATATGTAAGGACAAAGTGATATGCCAATTGAAACAAGGTCAGTATGTTAGCCTACAGAAGGTGGCCCATCTATAGGAGGAAAAGGGATATTGGTAGTGATGAGGAAGAAGTAGACAAAAAAGGGAAGAAAATAATGAAGGCACCTTCACGACTAGGCCCAAAATTCAAAGTACCTAAGGCTATCAAAATCATTGAATTAAAATATTCACTAGAGCTCAGTCCCCCATCACCACCACCTGAGCCAAGCCCTAAGAGGAAAAGAACTTATCACCTACCTAAGGATCTCACAGATGAAATTATTGTTACTGATCAAGAAATGCAGATTGGTATGTCGTCCCCTCCTAGGTCAACTGAATTGGTTCTATCCAATTTGAATATGAAGGGTAAGAGTGTGCAGGATGCAATAATGGAGGCTTGTAAGGAGTTCTTAGATGACAATGCATTTGTAAAGACTCCTATATTCTTGCAATTGGCATGGAGGATGAAATTTGAGGAATATCAAAGTAAATGCAAGGAGAGAAGAGAACTAAGGCCTGATAGGTCAGATCAGGAGAATGATGAAGAAGTGAAAGTTGAACTAATGGAAGAGTTCAAAAACATCACTCATGAAGAAGGAAGACAACTAGTGAATCAGGTTGGTGTTTTGATTTTTCTTGAATGGGACATCATAGATGTAGTGGATTTCAATGCCATTATAAATTCCAAGAATCATTTTTAGGATTCTGAAGAAGTTAAGGCAGCATTACAAAACTCTACCTTCAGTGAAGAATATGAGACCTTGAAAATTTTGGCATTGGCTCCACAAGGAAGAAAGCCAGACATTGCTAATATTAATCCAAATTTCAAATGAGGATTAATAATAAAGAGGGCTTCAGAGACTACAACAACTGAAGCCACTAGTTTAACTGTGAATGTGGCCAAGCTGGACCAAAAGACTATTGAAAGGGAGGAGGCTGAAAGAAGGAGCCTAATGGAGAAGTATAACATTTTAATTGAAGAATATAGTAAAATGCAATAGAGGAATGTTGAGCTACACACTAAAGTAGAAAGGTTCAAGTATAGATATACTGGGGAAACATCCAATGCTCTAAGAACCAACACATCACCTCCCACAGTAGGGTCAATGCCTCCTGCTTCTCCAAATGTTTCTACACCAAGGTCTCCCATTCAAAATCTTGCTCTTACCCCTCCTCTAGA
Organism: Sequoia sempervirens; assembly: GCA_007258455.2. Taxonomy (NCBI): domain Eukaryota; kingdom Viridiplantae; phylum Streptophyta; class Pinopsida; order Cupressales; family Cupressaceae; genus Sequoia; species Sequoia sempervirens. The sequence continues at coordinate 76,779 of VDFB02071236.1, forward strand.
ACAAGTTGATGAAGAAATAGAGTGCTCTATTAATCCAACAAAGAGGCAGCTCATGCAGAAAATTGATCAATTATAGACATCACTAAGGGTAAAAGAGGAGGGTTTTCTTTCAAAATAAAAATAAAAATTGTTACTATTGTTTTGGAGCATTTAAATGAAAAGGTGGATAATAAACTGCCCTCTACACATTCTTCCTATTCTTTGCTATTTGAAGCAATAAAGAATATTGATAGGGATTAGGGGACAGGGATTCCAATAATTCAAAATTGGATCCCTAGGGAAAATGATCTAGATGTTATGAATAAAGCCTCAAGATTTAATGTAAATAATAGGCTCTAATCATTGAAGCCTACTTATATATTCGTTAAATCATTGCAAGGTTTTCAGACCTTACCAGATGATCTAAGTAGGAAGATTAGGGAATTGGTAAAGAACTTCAATGATTGGGGTAACACATTGTTACTTAATATAACTGATGAGCAAGGGGAAATCAGAACACTCCAACAATGGAAGGATCAAGCAAGTAAAGTCATCAATAATCAAATTAAAATAAGTTGTGATGATTCAGATTATGATTTTTTGGTAAATTGTATGGATAATATTATTGGTACCGGATCATTTTTGGAATCTTTTGAAACAGATGCTAATGAGATGGCAGTAAAGTATATGCCTTATAGTACAAAGGTAAATGAGTTGATTAATTTTGACTAGCCAACTAACGAAGAATACTAGAAGTGGGTGGCTAAGTATTTGAATGATGATAAAAAGAGTGGGCTACCAACAAGTGGAAAATCAGATGTTGTGGTTACAACATTTCTAGTTTTGTATGGATGACTTTCTTGGCATGGGTTTTGTGTGGTTTTTTGTTATTGCATCAACCTTCCTCCGTCGACATGATGAACGAGAATATGCTCCAGGATTATTGTTGTTGTAATGATTTTTGAACAAGAATATTTTTCAAGGTTGTGGCTATTGTAACAAATTTTGGAATATCACCAGGTGCTCCAATTGATTGGTGACAGGTATACTTTCTGGCCCGGTGCTTGTTTTCTCCTTCATTTTCTATAAGAAGGATTTCAAGGCCAAAAGTATGGGTTAGCAAGTTAGATAATTTTTGTCGAGTCTAGGTGAAGTTGCAAAGTGAATTGTAAAGTTTGATGGTTTTAGATAAATGCAATTTAGGTATTGAGTCATTATGTAATAGGTTTTGAGTTCATAGAGATTTAATGTTGTATAATTGTACTAGAATTTGAGTTGAAATAAAAATTCAAGCTCATGTCTCTCCATTGTACATGTATATCTGAACTTTCAATGAAATAACTAAGGGTTGTTTTATCCATCTCACTATTGTGGTGTGTATGATTCTATTTTACCTTTAATTCAAAGAATTAATCAAAATGCTTGAATGAGATTATAGGAAAATATCTGTTGTATAAGGATTTGATAAGTAGTCATGGGTTAGAATGCATACTAATGAAACTATAATGCAATATTGTTAGGAATCTTATATGTGATGTATTAAATCTATTATAAACCTTTAGATGCTTATGAATTTGACTCCTGCAATGGATATATGGCACTCATTTAAGTTGTAATTATTCGTGTAGTTCAGTATTTGTTTGTCTTTTCCTAGAGCTTGCTACAAATTTCAAATCATTGACTATCTTATACAATGGATTGTGTTTAGTTATCCCATGCTCTAAATAGTTGATATTGTCTATGAACAGCCAATTCTATTTGATATTATCTTATCATGTTGAGCTATTAAGTGAGATCATTTGCTATTGTTAATGTTGTTTATAATAATGGTGCAGAGGTTGTAAACACATTGAGGGATCACCCTTCTAGGTCTTGTAGAGCACGAAGTGTAGGAGGCTTTTAAAGTCCTCGTCAGTTGATCCAGGTCCTTCGAGCTGCCTTTGATTGGAATTGGCAATTCCATACGTAGATTAGAAGACAAACTTGGTTACATTGTAAAAAAAACCAATATACATGTCAACCACTGAACAACCACCTCTACAACTGACTTTTTAATCTTTTATGATCACGTGAAACATAAAACACATTAATTTCAAGGTTGTTAACATCACTATTAAAATATTTTAATTTTTTGACCTTTTAAACATTAAAAAATACATCATTAAACTAATTATGTAATGGCATAAAAATTAAAAACATCATGAATTAATTATGTAACCACATAATTCAAACATAATTCTATCAAGAAATTAATATCAAATAGATAATATAATTGCATAACTTATACATTTCAATTTCATTGATCTTCTTCTTCATCCAACTCTTTGTTTGTATCATCTGATCCAGATTTGACATTGTAAGGATTGGTCATATCATCATCATCGTTATCGATATCAATTTCGATAATGTCATCATCCACAGAGATATCATCTTCATGAACATTAACTCCTACATCATCATGATTTAGTTCCTCCTCTTCGACATCTTCATCGGGGACATCATCAACTAACCATTGATCCTGATCATCATCTACATCATCTTCTAGTTCTTCGGTATCTTCTTCTTCCACCACATTATACTTTATTGGCCTTCGTCTTGGATCATGCCTAACAACAAATGACCAACCCAGTTTACGTGGAACCTCTAAGTAAAATACCTGCTCACCTTGGCTTGGAAGAACATAGCGCTCATTTCTAGCTCGCTTGATCAACCTTGTATTAACCATGGTAAATCCATTATCATGTTCAATAACAGTTCTCTCAAGATCATTTTCATTCAATCGTAGCCTATACCATAGGATGACAAACAAAATTAATTTGAAGGACTTAAAGTCACACTGAATTATATCATCCAAAATCCCATAGTATCAATTTTGAGACTTCGGATGTATGTCGCTTCTAGATGAAACATTAGCCACCTAAAAGACTGCAGTTATACCAGAATCACAAGTTTTCTTCATGTCATCCAACATTTTGATTTGAAATTTATGACCATTGCACCACATAGCCTTGTGGTGTTTCACCTACAATATGTCAAACATGTAAAAATTATTGCAATATCGTCAGTTGATAAACATATTTATTCTTGGTCGAATGTATGCAAAGAAAAAAATCTCAAGATACATATACACCAATATACTTGAAAATAATTAAATAATATGGGTGATTAATATATTTATATGTACTTGTTTATCTCTTAAACCATATGCTAAATCAATTTCTCTTTGTGTAACATTGGAATCTCCATTACAATGAGCTTCTTTAACCAATGAAGCCACACCTTCCCATGTTAATCTGTGGTGAGATTGTTGGCATCGTTCAATCCATACCATCATGGGTATGTGCAAGATCATGATGGGCCAAAAAGTGGCAATATTATGGGTATTTGTAGGGCATGTGGCTAACAACTTTTTTTCTATCCTAAATTGATGAAATGAAAAGGGTTTTTAGAGGATATTATCAGTTTTCCACCAATATAAATTATTCTTTAATTTGAATTTAATAAATAATTATTACTTATTTTCTATTAGAATTACGACTAAAGTCCTGATCGATAGGTTGATTGAAAAATATCTATAACTTTCAAATGGTATCACATTTTTTAAATCCGAAATATGTGTCACATTCTATGCTTCACATACTATAGGATTAAAAAAAGAAAAAAAATTAATTTCATGAATTTTTGACCAAGTTAAGGTGGTCAGACATATGATTTTTTATATTTTTTAAAAGTTGTAATAAAAAATTCATAATTAATTATTTACTTGGAAAAAAATTACAAAAAAAAATGCATCACATATGAGCATGAGTCCTATACTTATATATAAAATCATATAAAAAAATATTATCATTTTATTGTGGTTATGATGGTCAGACAGACACCTACTTACTTTTTCCTTGAAATTGAAGTCTACTGCATTGAAATTTCAAATTTTCACCAAATAGATTTTATTTATTTTTAAATAAACCTAGTAGTTTAGAAACTACATTCAATTTTCTAAAGATTCTATTCTTACATATTTTTGAAATAATATAGATAAATTATTCAAAGTTTTACGTCAAGTTTCCTAACACTGATTTTTCTAATTTTTTTGCCACTCAAGGGCCTATTTTTTCCATGATGATCTTACACATACCCTCATCTAATCAAGATTTTTGGTGACGTACAAATGTAGTGCATCCCACTCGTGACCAACTATACCAAAAAAAATTGAAATTCACAAACGACGTATAATTAGTTAAATACCACAATATACGACCTTAATTTATAATTGATGTATATTGAAGATTAAAAATTAAATAAGTACAATATACATAAAAATTATATGTAAAATGTATTCAAATTAATCTCCATGACCATCTTATAATTACCTCTCAGTTTCCTCAATCTACCTTTCCCCAACAGGTACTCCCCTTCAAATTTTTTAATGGAGTTGGGATCCCAAATATGATCTACATGAATCTTTGTTGCAAACTTAGGAAGATATTCACTAATGTACACCATGGTCTGGTATACCATATATCCCTCCACCATAGAACCCTCAGGATGTGCTCTTTGTCTAACCAAATCCTTAAAAAAATTTAAGTGCCTCTCAACCATCCACATTGACCTTGTGTGTACAGGTCCACACAATTTAATCTCCTCAACTTGGTGTATAAGGTAGTGTTATTGTGCATTGAAAATTGTTGAAGGTAAACACTTTTGCATTTCACACATTAGAAGAGGAATTTTTCTCTTCCAATAATTTATATCTTCTTTATGGATTTCTTTAGATGACAGCCATCTACAAGTGATTCAAGGTGCAAATATATTAACGAGATTTAACAAAAATATACAGTGTATTACATAACATGTAAAAAAATGGCAATTATAAGATGTATACAACAAATTGAACAAATATCGCTACTTACCTCATGTATTTTCCAAGATCATATATAACTTGCTTGACATTGTTGTCAATTTTTTCTGGGAGAGATAGAGGTAGAACGTATTGCAACAATTATAAAATGATCTTTTCATTATTTTTCCAAAATTAGTAAACACAATACACTGAAAAGTACGTACATTATACAAGTATATATAATATACCAGAATAATTACCTTAATGAAGGTATGTCAATCATGTTTTTTCATCCCTAACCCAAATTAAGCTTTCTTTGTTATTATATTGTTTATGTTCGCAGCAAATCCTGTGGGAAATCAAATTTTTTGTATGACTTATTTTATAGCATTGCTTTGCTGCTCTGTTAGTAACCAAGGAAGGGCACTTATATTAATTTGGTCTCCACCGCTATTTAATTGAATGACATTTTTCATTGCATGATTGGCTTCCAGAATGTCAGTACAAATTTTGACAATTTTTTCTTTGTCATGTCTTCCATCCAATATTTTTCATAGTGTTTCTGTTATATTCTTTCCGATATGCATTGTATCAAACAAATGTACAATTTGTAGCTGCTCATAGTAGGGCAACCTACTAAATTGTCTAGGATAACTTTTCAGTCCCTGTGGAAGCTGGCCATTAATGCCTTGATGACCTTCATGAAGCATATAAGTTAAATAAATTAACAACTACAATCATTGTCAATTATAACATGAGTAAACATAACACAATATAAAAATATAAATTCAAAACATATCATATATGATAGATAAACAATTTGATCTGATGTATAACCTTGATGATTAATTCTATTATATTCCAACTTCCATAGGCGAGGTGACATTCTTCGTGGTTTTGATGTAGTCTCCTCTTTCTCATTGAAAATATGTTTTTCAGTAGTTTTGTACTTATGATTTCTATGGAGGAAGTGCCTATACTCATCAAACACAGGTCTACTTTCCTAAACTTTTTGAATGACGAGATTTCATCTTTGGACCACAAATTGGACATGCAAATTTTTCCTTTGTTTGAAGACCTGCAAGATGATATATAATTGGATTAAATATGTCAATTTTTTTCATTATATATAATGAATAGATTATTTTAAAAACATGCATGATATCTACTTCATCAAATTAAATATTGTTAAAGTGCAATCAAACGTTATAACATACCACAAAAATGTGTTGGCCCTGGGGCATCATGAATTGTCCATGTACAAGCATTGCATAGAATTGAAATTATCTTTGTCCTATTGGTCTAGAGATGTCATACATAGTGATGCCATTCCATAACTTTAGTAATTCATCGATAAGAGGCTCAATATATGCATTCATATCTTTAACTTGGTACTTACCTAGTTGAATCAACATAAACATTACATAATTATTATAACCATTTTACTGCAATATATATAAATTAATGTACATGACTATTGAATGAAAAAAATATAAGTCATTATGCAAAAGATAATACAAATGAGATGCTACTACACTAAAGAAAATTGATGTAAACAAATACCTAGAACAATCATTGACAACATTATGTGCTCCCTCTTTATTGGCATCCATGGAGGAATGTTATTGTTGATAACAAAAACATGCCACACTGAGTAAATAGATCACAGCTCTCCAAATTGATTGACACCGTCCACTCCTAATGAAAGCCTGAGATTACGAGGTTCTTCTTTAAAATGTTGTCATTTTTCCTCCATGTACCTAAATGTAGAACCATCTGTAGGCATTCAAAGAATGTCATCTCCACTTCTATTCCGTGAATGGTAATCCATAAATTGCACTAAGCTTTCGCACCTAAATAATCGTTGCATACGTGGAATAATGGGAATATAACGAAGAACCTTGCGAGGCACCTTTTTTGTTAGTTGATCTATTTGATATCTACTGATATGACATTCTGGGCATTCTGTTGCAAATTCCTATTGTTTATGATATATAATATGATCATTGGGACATGAATCTATTACTTGATACTTCAATCCAATATCTTTCATAATGGCACATAAATCTCGGTATGAGTGAGGTAAAATATTTGATGGTGGTAATAAAAATTCACCAATCAATCTACAACAAAAAATAATTTGTTCATATAAAGAATATTTATGGTACATATTTCATCTTTTATTTACTAGTGATGAACTAACAACAATTAAAATAGATGAAAAAAGATGACGTATATAACATAACTTAACATCCATGAGATTGTTATGTTTGATAAACCATTCATAACCTTCAAGTTCAATAGCAACAATACAGTAGAGAGAAGAGTTGTTTTGGAGCCTTCATAAAGGGGCTTGTATGCCTTCTCAAGTACAGGTAAATCATGAACATCATCAAACTCATCTTGATCATCATCATCAGCTCTGCCACTAAATGTGTCATGGATCAATGTATTTGTACCATCATCTTCAACTATGTTTTCTGGCACATGATCATCTTCTTCCATAGGATTACTAACTTCATCTTCGATATTCATAGCTCCATATTTGTCTGCTTACAAAACCACATTCTCTAGGCCGTGCTAATCCATATCATTTGCCCTAAGGTGCCCAACCTTTATAATAATGATTGACACAAATAAACCATGATCATGATCAAATGATTATATATATATATATAATGTTAAAATGATATAAACATTTACAAATTCAATCAATATAAATGCATATAATGAACAACTTACGAATGGAAGATAATCATGCCCCCTTCAACATGACCATGCTTCCTACAATGTTTCTTAGGTGTTGTGATTAAAATTCATCTCATCTTTAAGCCCTTGCAATTATTGCAAGGACAATAACATTTTTCATCACCCTTTTTTTTCAATCTAGCCCACAATCTATCAAGTGTCTCTTCATTTTGTTTTGGACTAATATTATCTGACATGATTTTTTTTTACCAAGCTTGACTACTTAGATCTTCAAAAAATATCAAACTCACACTCCAATAATTTTTATTCATAGACAAGTATTTAAATAATCTAATAATTCCAATATTTTACACCAAAAAAATTTGGCATGCAACCACCCCTGCAAAAGAGAAGATAGTCTGAAGTTAATGACCCCAAAAAACACTTTCAAATGCTAATTCTAAAACTTATTAAATTCTGATTTTAATATTATTTCCAACCGTTAAGACTCCTAAAATTAGAATATTGAACTTGATCACAAACTTCCTACAACAATGGAGGTAGCGAGCTAGTAAGAGCAAGTGACCCATTCCTAAGGAGCAACAAGTTAGAATCATCATTGATAATGTCAATACGGATTTATCCTTTTAGTTAAAGATGCAATGTGTCACTTCTTATGACAAGCTTATCCCTAGGGCCCTCAACATTGAGATAGCCCTAATAAAAAAAATATAAGCATTGGTAAGAGCATGATTAGGGTACAAACCCTAGGCTTTAGTAGAAACATAAACAATAACTATAGCAGATTAGTGAGGTTGCAATACCAGAAAGATTGAGACATTGTAGGTAATAACAAAATCTTGCAATCTAAAGATTGTAGCCAATAACAAGCACACTATGTAGCTTAGTGACATTTGTAAATGCAATCTATGGTAAGAAGAATGACACACTTGAGATGTGACAGTCAAAAAGAGGTTGAGCAGTGACAAGAAAATAAAGCTCAAATCTTGCATAGTAAAGTGGAGATTTTAACAGTGATTTTCCTTACCCCCTTGCTAACCTTAAGGGTTTTTCAAATGCTTTTGGTAGTGTTAGACAAGGAAAAATGAGATTAGGGAATGACTGTCCAAATGAAGTAACAGTGGTAATCATAGGTTCAATGTTTCTTCTTAGCCATTAATGTATAATGGAGGTAGTGGATTGCATGTTTGAGCAGTGTTTTGAGACTCATCGAAGATGGGAGAATAGTGAATAATACCTTGTGGAATGTGAAGTAGTGTCAATAAGGTTGAAGGATCTTAAGAACTACAATACCATGATACAATGAGTCCCTTGTAGTAAATAGGCAGTCTATTGGGCATAGTTTGATTTTATAGAAGGATGCTCATGAAAGAAATCTTCAAGTGATAGTGAGTGAGCTATTTAATATTACAGCTGAGGGTGCAATACCCAGTCTTAAAGGAAGTTAGAAAAGCAGTAAATGTGCAAGAAAATCGAATCATACACAACAAACAATTCACAATGTTATCTTCCATAATGCCTTGAGTTTGAAGACAAAAATCTCATTGTATCTTCATGATGAAAGTGGTGACCTTAATAGTCAATCACTGGTAACTATGATTTTAAAAAATTCTATTGTGCTTATGGAGGCAACATTTTAAGCAAGGTAGTGAGTGGTGGTTTGGAACAATGGTAGGTATGAAGGACTTGCTTTATATGCATACTATGCAATCTAGCTTCAGACAGCTTTCTTATAAGAGATTGAAGGTGGATTATGGAACTCAACGGTTATCATGAAAAGGATTAAAGGAAAGACTGTGATCTATTTAAAAGCCATAGTCATGAAGATATTAAAGATGTCACATGCAAAACCCTAGTAGCTAGAGTAATGAATATAATGCCAAAGAGGATAGTGTACTGGGGCAGATTTAAGAGATCTCTACATTATCTAATTACAAGGAAATACATTATTTATTTATTTATTTAATTAAAAGAAATCATTCTAAACCCTATATAGGATACATTGATACTTCAAAAGCCTCTGAAGGAATTTGAGATTATGCAAATATATGTCAAGTAACATTCATAAGGTTTAGAAAATCTTGATCACTCTCTAGAATAGCCCATTAAACATGGGTTGTGCTTGAATGCACTACATAATTGATATAACACAACCACTCTGCATATCAACCAGAGTTATAGGCTCTTTATTGCAGCAAGAGGTAATCACTCTTCGATCAGGCTATAATTATATCCTAACCTGTCAAACTTGAGACAACCTTAATGCACCCAATGATGATTGACACCTACATTATACAACCTGAATTAACTACATTATATGAGTGCATCCATTTCTATCACAACATAGCCACATTAAACCTGGGTCATATATGAATGCAATATGTATTTTTTATAGCACAATTGTGCCACATGACCAATAGAGTTATGGATCACATAATTACAGTCACAAGAATTTGTTCCTTGGTTGTAATCTTATGGTGATTCCACACAACAAAATCTAGACATGAAATTCTCAAAACCCTTAACCTCTATAAATGAAATCTTATGAGATGTTGCTTTAAAATATGATTTTCAAACCTGGAACTACAAATTTGACTTCACAACTAAATTCTACAAAAATAAAATGACTAGCCTCAACCTGGCGATAACTTCTTGAATTTTTTCTAATTTTTCCTAAGAAAATTGTCCTTAGCTCTCCACAAACTATCTCAAGTAGAGAAAAATATTGTCGCAATAAATCAGGTGTGAACTCACTTTTCTTTATGTTGGCCACAATTTTTTTTTCTATTTTTCATGTTTGTCAAAAATTCGACAAAAATGATAGCCGACATTTTGACGAGCCCCAGGTTTGTCAAAATTTTGACAAACGTTGGGGATAAACTTTCAAAAATTAAAAATTACACATCAAATTTTACTCATTTTGTCAGACAGTTTCGTCAGATTTTGTAGTCAAATGTATTAGTGTGATAAATATGTCCTTGGGGTTGGAGGTGAAAAGGTAGACCTAGGGTATATAGGTCAATTTTTTAGAGCTTCAAGTTCAAATCCTCATCCTCATGGTTAAACACAATCACAACTAGGACATGCCCATGGTGGAGGGCTTAGTTCATTTGGCACTACCTCTAGTGGTGATGGTATGGGTATTAGTACTAGTAATGGTCAACATGTGCTACGACAACAAATTACACACAATAGGACAACATAATATACCACAGAAACACCAAGCGGTCAAGGAATATAGAAGAGGCAAAGAATTTTGACAGATTCAACTCCAAGTCACACTACCAGTGGATCCACCACAAAGGAGTTATTTCCAGGCACTCCCCCAATGATAATTAGTTTGTTTGTTAATTCATTAGCAACTGCAAGTACTCCTATTCCTTTGCCATTCAAGCATTCCATTTTTTCTATATCCCCAGGTTTTGATTCCATTGAAGAGTTTAAAAAGAAATTAGAATTGAATAAAAAATAAAAGAAGCAACTGATGGAGAGTGTGTCTTCTCTAACTTTAGAGCCTACAACAACCATGGTATTACCCACATTTGACACAAGTAAATAAATCATGGAGTACACTTTTCTTGATCCCACGGTTCAAAACAAACCAGCAAATCAAATGGCTCCATCTAAATTTTAGGTGAACAATTTTCAATTGAATTTTTTTGGACTCAAAAATACTGAAAAAATTAATGTATCAAAGAAAAATGAATTGGTGTACACATCATTTCTGAAGAAAGATAGAGAGAAAAAATGTGGCAAACTCAAATTGAAAAGTTACATGCAAACCTAGCAAATGAGAAAGAAAAGAGGAAAGTAGCAGATAACAAGAGCAATGAATTAGAAAAAAGAATAAAAAAATCTTCCTCTGCATTAACAAGCAAAGAGGATAAGCAGAATGAGACTACAATGAATGAATTGAAGCAAAGGCTAGATGAGAGCAACAAGAAATATGATGAGGAAAAATCCATTTCAAAAAAATTAAGACTAAGCATTGCAAATGGAAATGCACAGTGAGAACAAAAATTGGAGAAGGAGAGAAAAAGAAATGAAAGATTGGAGGCAGAGCTACTAGAAGCAAAACATGAAATTAAGTCTTGTCAAAATAAGTTATCTTCATTTTGTAGAGAAACAATGAGGCATATGAAACAAAAGATCTGGGATGAAATAATGCAGGGGATTGATCATTTGTGTGACATGTTTGAATTGATTGATGCTATCAGACAACATCATAAGAAGCTCAACAAATATTTAATGGAGAACAAAAATGTGTTGGCATTAGAGAAATCAACAAATCAAATTCAACAAACAGTATACAAATCTAGTGACAATGTTCTCAAATCAAAAGGGATTACTAATCGACTTGCTACATGAATGACATTGTCATCTGTCATTGAAAAGTGTTTGAGAATATGTGAAACAAAGAAATATTTGTATTTGGTTGCAAACAAGATGAAGAAGGTGGATGAAAAGATAAGGAACTTCACAGAGCTTGGTTTACTAGAGGCTTTCGACACAAATGAGCGATTTGTTGGATGGAATAATTTCAGAAAGAAGGTGGAGAATGCAAGGAAGATTGATTTGGACCTGTTTCCTTAGAACCCATATGTGGTGACCTATTTGGATTCCATCAAACCATTGCTAACCTTGAATGCAAAATTAATTGAAGAATCCAAGATAGGTTCCAATTTGAATCATGAATTGTTAAAAAATCTTCAAGTCAAACATCATTAGTTAGAACTAATGACAATTCCAACACCTGAAGAGTGGAAGTTGCTAGAAAAGGTGATGTAGTGATTTAATTTTTGATAATATGAGTTTCCAAGTTCCAACTCAGCTCTGTGCAGAGATGGCTTTGAGCAAGATTTTACATTTCCAATGCCTCTATATATTCCTTCATGTGATAATCAATTTAAAATCTCAAATTCAAACTTCAGTAATCTATTGATATTCAATTATCTGTATTATTTATTATATCATTTGAAGAAAAAGTCTAGTAGTGGTTTCAACTTCTAGATACACTTTAAATGATTGTTGATTTTTATTGTTGTATATGATACTAATACTATTGTTAGTATGCTACTAATACTAGGGTATGTGCAGGATCATCATGGACAAAATAGGCCCTTAAGTGGCAAAAAATTTAGAAAAATCAGTGTTAGGCAACTTGACGTAAAAATTTGAATAAGTTATCTATATTATTTCAAAAATATGTAACAATAGAATCTGTAGAAAATTGAATGTAGTTTCTAAACTACTAGTTTTATTTAAAAATAAATAAAATCTATTTGGTGAAAAGTTGTAATTTCAATGTAGTAGTACTTAAATTTTAGGGAAAAAATAAGAAGTAGGTGTCTGTCTGACCACCCTAACCATAATAAAATGATAATAATTTTTTATAAGATTTTATATATAAGTAGAGGACTCATGTCTAGATGTGATGCATATTTTTTTGTAATTTTTTTCCAAATAAATAATTAATTATGAATTTTTTATTACAACTTTTAAAAACTATAAAAACTCGTATGTCTGACCACCTTAACTTGGTCAAAACTTCATGAATTTTTTTTATTTTTTTTAATCCTATAGTATGTGAAGCATAGAATGTGACGCATGTTTTGGATTCAAAAAATGTGATACCATTTCAAAGTTATAGATGTTTTTCAATCAGCCTATCGATCAGGACTTTAGTCGTAATTCAAATAGAAAATTAATAATAATAATTTATTAAATTCAATTTAAAGAATAATTTATATTGGTGGAAAGCTGAGAATCTCCTCTAAAAACCCTTTTTGTTTCATCAATTTTGGGTTAAAAAAAAGTTGTTAGCTACATACCCTACAAATACCCATAATATTGCCACTTTTTGGCCCATCATGATCCTGCACATACCCACTATTCACACATCAATACCCAATCTCCATGACTACTTAGTAGATCCAGTAAACATATATATGAATTCATGCTTTAATGATTTAGTCAAGGTACTTTAATTGGTTCATTAAACCAAAGCCAAAATTAAAACATACATCAATGCATATTGCATAATATTAATGACAAAGAAGATTAATGAAAGATCATTGATTAGATTTCATTAATAATTCATGTACAATGTTATAGCTGGAGAGATGATAGACTCAAAATAAGAGAGAAAACTAGGCTTAGTCACTAGTCCTTAGAGTTTTATAACCTTGTCGCAGATTTCTAAATTGTCATAACTTCCTAATTCCCTAGCTTGGTTGATGGTTCACTTTGTTGAGTTGCAAGTCTTTCTTGGTCATCTTTCTAGTTGGTGGGTTGTTGGGTCAGAGGTTTCAAAAATTTTGAAACTTCAAACTTTGGTTCTAAGGTTCCAAGTTCCAACGACCACACGACATTATTGACTTATCTTTCCTTTAAAAGGCATCGCCATTTGACACCTCATTGAATGCTATGCACAAACTAATATAAATATTAAATACCACAATTTCATGGAATACAACATAAAATATCATCAACTATAGTTTGACTTTGGAATATGATTCATGAAGTGCAATGATTCACAATTTCATTGAATACAATATAAAATATCATCAACTACAATATGAAACAATGGAAATTGATCCATGAAGTTCATTATAAATACCTAAAATCTATTAATTCTCTTCTATTTCCCAAACAGCATTAGGGTCCTCAAACTAACATTCATCATTAGATAAAGTAAAAGAGTCATCTTGAATTTGATTCCAAGTGTTCTCTTCATTTTCTTCAGAGTGTGTCTCAAATTCAACATTCATTGTGTCATTTTTTTCAATGCCATCTATCTGAGTCCTATTTCCACTGCCACTACCACCAGTACCAGTCTTTGGAATTGGAGTGTTGCACAACTGGGTCCCTCTTCTTTCACATGTGAACCTCTAGATTACAAGTACCCTTTCAAAAGGAAATTTTTTGACATTATACGTAGTTCCTTTCATCCTCAAGCAATTTTCCAAATTCTTGTCTGGTGTGTTTCTTAACTTTGATTTCAAAATCCCCAATGTATTAAAAACTCTCTCATCCTCCACTGACCCCAATATCATTGTTTGACATAAATCAACAAGTTTGAAATATTTTGATATCGAACCACGCAATATTTCACTATGACCTAAGTTTGTCCAAACCTTTTTTAATATTGATCTTGGTTCAAAGACCTTGTCCTTGCCTATGGATTTATACTGGTCCTTCATAGCTATTGAAAAATTCCTACACTATTTTATAAGCTTAGTTTCATCTAAAATTCCTTCTATTTTCTACTCATTGTATGTTACAGTTTTTGAAAAAAATTCAATCAAGATTTTTACCTACGAATGAAAATATGTTGGGTTATCTCATTTTTCCCAAAATTGAGGATACACAATACTCATGGCTTCAAGTATTTCATGTTGAGGGAATCTTTCATTAATCTCTGAGGAAAGAGATTTTTCAATTTCCTTCACATTATCACCAATAGACTTAACAATGCCTTGAAAATATTTCGTGTTAACAACTACTTCTCTGGTAGAGCACCTAGTTGTCTTACATTGGTACATTTGTATCTCATATCCACATACAAATATGCATAAGTTTTCACTTGCATTAAAAACTATAAATAATTATTAGGATCATTCAAATTAGTAATTTTCGGCCACATGAAATAATTTGGCCCATCTTGTGTGATATCTAGATCTATAGATTATCAAGGTTCAAGCATGTATGTTTACATAGATTAGCATATTCATTAATATACATAGTTATGTCTTGGGCTTTCTTCACAAGCTTTTTCATCACATCCGGCATGGGGAGAAGACTAGTTAAAGTCAAGAGCCTTGTCTCTATATCACTTAACCTATGTAAGAGGTTAGGAACTTTGTCTACTAGGTTGCAATGCTCGTACATCACTCCAATCAAGGATTGATATTATGAAAGAAAGTTTGTTGTGTTGGTCCATGCAGGGAGATCCATCTGGTATGGAAATCCTTGAGAAGCTTGTTTCTTGGTGTTATTCCCTCAGCAAAATTTTGAAATTCTGTGAAATGTTTAGGACTTTGGTAGAAGTATGCATGGATCTCATGGACTAGATTTTTGACTTTTGATACTATAGGAAGCTTTCTTACAATTTTGAATGTTAAATTCATTTTGTGGGCCATGTAGTGAATTCCAAGCATGTATGGTGCACAAGTACTTTCTAACTTTGTGCAAACACTAGTCCTTTGGCCTTGCATCACTGCAGCTCCATCAACTCCTACACACACCAACTTTTTGGAAATTGTCAATTCATCCATACCTACAATTTCATTCAAAGATTTCTTGACTAGTTCAAATATATTTTGAGATGTTGAACTATCCTTCATTTTATGAACACAAAGAAGATGAGCTTGGTGAACATGTTATTGTATAGTACACAAATGCATACAGACCCAAGTATTGTCTACCGCAATAACTTCATCTAAAGATAATGCAATGAAATTTGACTCTTTTACTTTAACCTTTAAATCATCCTTTTCCACTGCAGCAAGACAATTTTTCCATTCCCATCCAGCATTTACTGACCAATGTGAGTAGGGATAGTGAGGAACATTCAAAAAAGATAATAAACTAGAATATTCTGGGTAGTCTGTCATAGGATGCCCTCTAGACAAAATATGAAAAGCAACAGTCATCTAAATAGTTTTTAACAAATTTGTTGCTTCCATTTCTTTCCCAAATTGAGTGTCAAGTGTACCTTTACATGCACCAAGCTTCAACATTTTTTGGTGATTCATTTCATAATCCACGGCATACCTAACATGAAGAGATTCTTCCTTTGATTTCCATCGTATGACTAATTGTTCCTTTTCATCTATGACTTTTTTTTCATAAATTTTATTGATATGCTTTTTGAGAGTGTCAATCTTTAGCCACAATGTCTTGTCTCTTCCACATTTCCAAGTACAAATTGTACATCTGGCCAAATTTGCATTTTCAATATCATTTGATTTCTCCACTAGTTCAATGAATCGGTACTTTGACAACCAACCAAGTTGAAAACTCCTTATCATTTCCCACTCGCACCCCCTTTTTGGTTTATTTTTCCTTTTCTTGCTACCAACATCATCATCTCCATCCAAGTTAATTATCTCATTCTAGCTAACTAGGCCCAGGGTGTCACTTGGAACATCTTTTGAGGTATTGCTATCCTGATTTGATACATTTTGATTTAAATCAATGACAATCTCAACTTGACCTTCTGGTGGCGGTGAGGTATTGGGAATGCTACCAATATTTGGTGGAAGAGTTGATGATGTAGCTCCATCTTGACCTGATGGATCAAAAGCTTTGGCAATTCCAAAGTAACAATGTATGGTATGTCTAAGCTTTTTGTGTTCTAATGGCCTCTTGTAGTATCTTCACCACCCTGAGGAGTGGCAAGAGTCTCTTCACCACCTTGAGGAGCCTGAGGAGTGGTAGGAGCCTCTTCACCACCCTAAGGAGTGGCAAGAGTCTGAGGAGCGGCAGGAGCCTTACCACCCTGTGGAGTGGAAGGAGTCTAAGAAGTCGTAGGAGTCTCTTCACCACCCTGAGGAGTGGCAGGAGCCTTACCCTTGTTGCTTGAGTCACTCGACATATTGATCTCTGATTTGCTCGGCATATTCATTTCTCACTTCAAATAAAAAATGGGAAAAATTGTCTTCTTGTTTAAGGAAAGAGAATAATAATATAGATCCCATTCCCTACTTAATATCATCTTTAATACTAAAGCAAGAATGGAAAAGAGATAAAGAAAATTTATTATTATAACTAATAACACTATGAAGAAATGATCACTCACCTTTAAGTCTATATTTTCGGCTTTGGCTAACTTCCAAATAAATGACACTTTCAATTGTATTTATTTCTATTCAAGGAATGGATTAATAATATTCCTTTTAGTGATTTATCAAAGATTGTGTGAATGAAAATGCAATAGGAATTTATAAGTAGTGTGATAAGTGTTGTTCTTTAAATATGGTGCAGAATCACATATCAAATTCAATACCATGGAATACAATATAAAATATTTGTCTTTTCCTAAACTTAGTCACTAGTCCTTAGAGTTATATAACCTTGTCACATAGTTCAAAATTTTCATAACTTCACGATTCCCCAACTTGGTTGATGGTTCACTTTGTTGAGTTGCAAGTCTTTCTTGGTCATCTTTCTACTCAGTACTTGGTGGGTCAAAGGTTTCAAAAACTTTGAAACTTCAGAGTTTGGTTCTAACTTCTAAGGTTCACTTTGTTGAAGCAAGAAAGGAAGAGATAAAGAAAACTTATTATTATAACTAATAACACTATGAAGAAATGATGACTCACCTTTTAAGTCTTTTGTTAGCTTTTGTTGACTTCTGAATGGAGAAGTAGAACCACATAACTGAACAAAATGTGTAAGAATAAATGACGCTTTTGATTGTATTTATATCATTCCATATTTGACGAATTTTGCAAAATTTTTAAATGGTATATTAAAAATTTGGCAAATCCCACGTGCTTATACAATGATACATTGTAATTTTAAAGGAAAAATGTGACCTCAAATGTAATTATTTTTTAATATTATTGGAGGAATAGGTCCTCATGAGCAACTATTTATAAATTTTAATTGGAAAAATGGGTCTTCACAAGCAACTATTTGTAAATATTAATTGGAAAAATGGGTCTTGATACAATGTTGTTTAAATAGTATTGGCAAATATGTAGGTGTTTTATTAAATGCTTTCGGGATTCCAAGGGAAAATATTAGTTGGTACAATTGAAATGCGTAGTTTGACATGGCGAATTTGTTGCTTAAATATTCCTCATATAAAAACTCATTGGCGAATGGACATGCATTAGACCTATAGTTTGTAAAATTTAGGCGATTTGGACACCCTATTGGGTGTGAGAATTCACCAATTTTGACTTGGCTGATTCCTAGAATTGGCCAATTGGTGAAGATTCGCCACTAAATTTTTCCTTGAGACTAATCCATGAACCTCAAATATTCTCCATGCTTACTCTCCTTTAGCATTTAAATTCACCATCCCTAATTCCTAATTTGAGAATTCACTTTTCCTTTAAGTCTCAAAACATTAGGCTTTTAGTATTTACTCTACTCATTTTCCTCACCCCATTCCCCATCTCCCTTCCTCCTTTTGGGACCCATACTAGTAGGATTACTCATCCCATCATACCCAAAAGGTATAAGGTATGTGGAAAAACAAATAGATTGCTCTTTTCTCTTCTAGCATTAGGCACACCACATTAATGATCCCTAACCCATTTTCTTGAGTCATAGAATTTTGGACTTCTATACTTTACTTTACCAAAAAGTACATCTCGCACTCTATATCCCTAATCATTTTCCTTTATCTTTTCATTCATATTATTTATTGGTATCATATTTTTCCTCACCCTAATCCAACATCTTCTTCCATGTTAGTATTGTGTATCTATTTCCTTGTTCCTCACTCCTCTTTGCACCTTTTCCTTTCAAACCACTAAGATTATTTTTACAACCTTCTCTAAAACTAGGTCAACATGTAGTAAGCCTAAACCCTAGTTCCCAGATACTCAATATAACTTATAAGCCTATAGGTTATACCAATCAACTTAAACCCACCACAAGATATTCCATTAATGACGAATTCAATGCCATATGTTGATAGTGATATTTTCCTATGTGTCACCTGGTCACTTTGTTGGAATAATCACAACATGGAACATGTCTTACATGCACCTAAAAATCCAAAGAAAGTGGGAAAGAGTATTTTGATGTGATTGAATTTGACAACCTCCCTATCCAACCAATGATTTCCCTATGAATTCCTTCCTAAAATCAAGAGTGTCTAATCAAAAGGCCTCCAAATCCAAGAAACCTCTATCTATATCCAACCAAAATTTATCCCTTTTTGCACCCCCAAAACACAAATAGCTTTAGGGGTAACCTTAGATAGATAAGGAATCTAGCTTTGAATCTTAGATATTTTCATATAGGGATGACCCTCATTAACAATATAGATTGCTATCGATAAGATTTGTCATTTCCTTAGTCCTGTGAAATGCATTAGCCCTTGAAAAGGGCTTCTAGACCAAGCCATGGTGTCTTTATGAATTCCTTTCTAAAAATTCTAAAGGGTAGTTGGATCTATTCCTATTAAGTTGAAAAATTAAAATAGTGGAGTAATGGAGACTAATGATGAAAATCCAAAGTGCACTAGAACGTAAGTCTTGTCAAATTACCCTACAAGAATATAAAATAAGGTAGATATCATGTAGGTATTAAAAAGCAAGTTTTGGTCTAGTATTGTGTGTCTTGTACTACACCTAATAAATTAATGTATTAAAAAGAAAAGAATTAAGGATGGATGAATTAAATCAATTAATATTTATAGAAAATTTTCAAGAGAATAAAATAATTATTGGTGAGATCAAGATGGATTTTAAAAAGAATTTAATGATCATGATAGAAAATAAGGAAGAAGAAAGAATGTTAAAGCAATCCTAGGACTAAGAGGAAAGATAATGGAAAAGGTTATAAAAAGTGTGAGAAGAATCAAGAGTGTGTCAAGAGGGGTACAACTAAAGAAACCTTAGCATTGAGATCAATCATAATCCTCAATGGACATGGAATTCATGAATATTAAAGAAATAGAGTGGTTTATAACCTAATTTATAACTATAGTCTAACTAAAATGACAAGGAAGTTGGAATAATATAAGGAAAATTTGAAATTAGAGAAGTTTGAACTTATTTTTTAGGGATACTATAGATGTGGTTGCTATAGGGAAGAAGAGGAAGTATGTAAGGGAAGAAGTAAAAGGAAATTAAACTGGTGGAGAAGAGGAGATACTATTTAGCAATAGAATAAAAGAAGTCACCAAAAATTTGGAGTTTTCCAAGGAAACTTTAGAGATGATAAATGAGAGCAATTCCTAGGTTGAGAAAGAAAACAACTAAAATAAAATTAAAGTTAAATCAATTGCTAGTGATGCTTTATCAACCAACAAATTCCCCAAGCTAAAGAGATACTATGAGGAAAAGATCCTCATTAACTAAGAGTCGCCTCTCATGTTGTCAAAATCAAGAATAATTTCTAAAGAGTGTATATAAGTATTGAATCATTAATTGGGCTAGATAAAGCAAGATAAAGAAGAAATAGCATATGATATTTGTGACAAATATTAGGAAGTGAGTTCTTATATATTCAATTTCTAAGAGATCATGGTAGGCAATATAAAACATTGCTATGGAGGTTTAAAATGGATACCATGAACACCTCTTCATTTTCCATGAATTACAAACAAGGATGAAGTAGACAATAGCCTTAATGTTTGAAGTATTATATGTAACATAAATTTACTATATCATTCCTAAAATTCATTTTATCTATTTTTTTTTTCTACATGTTTTATGTATTTTTTGGTAATGGTGTCTACTTTTCTCAAGAGCTTAAAAGAGATTTTCTTCATTTGTAAGGTGCTTTGGGTGAGGATTGTAATGGCTCTAATCAATGGATTGTTCAACACTCCATTTTTAATAATAGTTGATTGATGAATCAAATTTGATGTAAAAGTCTAGGGGGTGAGACATTTGAAGGGCTCTAGCAAACAGAGTGTTCAACACTATTTTTTAGTGATAGAAAGTGGTATAAATCTGTTCTAAATTCAGGGATAAAAAGAGGTTATGTCAAGGTAGCTAGTGGTTCTATTGTAGTTTTATAATGAATTGGCAATATATATCATTCAAGAAGAATCTTCTCTTTTTTTCACTTCCATAGAGAATGAAAATAATTTTCATTAAATTTATTAATGTGATTTAGATGATTGATTTTTACTATTTTATTCATGAGCCTCTAATTCATCTGATATTGTCTCTTCATATGATCATTCAAAAGAATGATGTATATTGACAAAGTATTATTGAACCCATTACACCAACAGTCAAACATTCTAGTGTTGGCATTCAATACTTCAAATTAATCCTTAATGATGAGGGCACAGCCCAAGACTTAGAAAATAACCCACAAACAAGAGAATAATTTTATTATTCAGAAAATGGAACTTCTTACATGCAGAGGATATCAAATCCCCAAGTTCTACAACACATGCAAGTTACAGAAAGCTACAGAATAACCCTTTCGCAATATGCGAGCTTGTCCCCGAAAAGATACCCAAAAAATTAGAAACCCGCCCATCAATAGAGCTCCTCTTTAGTTTGGAGCCAAAACAACATTCAAATTTGAGTTTAGGCGGTTTGGCACCAAAAATTTACAACTTGAAGTTCAAATTTCAAAAGAACATTTGCAATTGTATCTTCTAGAAAGTGCGCCAACTTCCCGGGGCCATAACTTTTGATCCGGGAATCTGATTCGCGAACCGTTTGAACCGTTGGAAAGGTCTCGAAGTCAATAATGCACTTAAAATTTGCTATGCCAATTTTGGCAAGTTTCAGGGCTGTTCCGGGAACTCTAAGTGCCTCAAATCTAACTCGAAAGATTTTCAGGTGAAAATATGGGAAACTAAAACTGCAATATCTTTCAACCCAGGAGTAGAAAATAAAAACTATAAGTTGGGAATTTCATTATGACGAAAAGGGTATCCAAAAATGTAAAAACATCTAAAAATTGAAAAACTTGAAATTTAACTATTTTTGGGTGATGCAAGATTGCCCTTACACCACTGGATGCTCCTGCATCATACACCCAGGGTAATTTGAGAAGTGACCCCATCACGTCTCAAATGGTTGAGGAAAACCCAACTGGTCAACCGCTACCTTAGATAGTTAGGATGAATCTTCCACAGGCCTTCCTCTCCATTTCACCAGATATTCTTCATACTGCCTGTTTCTGGTACTCCTTCCCACATGACTATCCAAGATTGCTTCAATCTCCTCCCTTTCTGAAGTAGGTGCTGAAATGCCATATTTCCCTATTGTTGGTGCCTCTTCTATTCCACCTTCATGATACTCTATCAAATCTGAAATGTTGAACACAGGGGAAATGTTGATTCCATCAGGCAACTCTACCTCATATGCATTCCCTAAATCATGCTTCTTCAAAATTACAGGGACCAAATTTTTTCATCTTCAATTTGTTATAGGTTCCCACGGAAACCTTTCTTTCCTCAAGTGGATTATTACTTCATCACCAATCTGAAACTCCTTATTCCTCCTTTCCTGATCTGCCTTAGCCTTATATTGCATATTCATCTTATTAATGTGTTCCCGTACCTTCTCATGTATATTCTTGATGTGCTCTACAAAATCTTCGGCTTCAGCACTTATTTTCTTCTCTTGGTCCATCTTCCTCAATTCTAGAGCTATTATGGGGCTACCTCCATACACAATCTAGAACGATGATCTACCAGTGCTTCTGTTGACAAAATTATTATAAGAAATTTTTTCCTAGGGTAAGATCAAGTCCCATCCCTTGGGTTTATCTCCTACCAAACATCTCAGTAGGTTACCCAGACTCCTATTAACAACCTCTGACTGCCCATCTATTTGTGGATGGTGTGCAGAACTGAACTTCAGCTCTGTCTTCAGCTTCTTCCACAAGGTCCTCCAAAAGTACCCCACAAATTTGGTGTCACGATCTGAAACAATACTCTTTGAAGAACAAGTCAGCAATGTGGACTGCATCATGGGTCTTCTGACATGGAATGAAATGTGCCATATTTGAAAACCTATCAACCACCACAAAGATTGAATCATTCCCTCGTTGTGTCCTCGGAAAACCAAGAACAAAGTCCATACTTATATCCTCCCGTGGCCTCTCTGGCACAGGTAAGGGATGATATAACCCTATATTCTGAGTTACTCCTTTAGCCATTTGACATACCCTGCAGCTTTGTACAAACTTCTTCACATCCTGTGACAACTGAGGCCAATAATAATGCTCACTGATAATGGCAATGGTCTTATCCCGACCAAAATGTCCTACCATTCCTCCACTATGCTTCTCCTTTATCAGGTTCTCCCTCATGGAACTCCTCGAGATACACAATTGACTTCCCTTAAATAACATGCCATCCTGATTATGAAATCCAGCCACCTTGTCCTGTCCACTGTAACAGGTTCCTTGCAAGCTTTCCAAGCCTCTGCAAAATCAGGATCTTCTGCATACAGTGTCTTGAGTTCATTGAACCCAACCACTTCAATCTGCATCTTTGTCATCAATGTATTCCTCCTACTTAAGGCATCTGCAACCCTATTTGACTTCCCACTCCTATGTTTCAAAACAAAGGTATAACTCTGCAAAAACTCTACCCATTTCATATGCCTCTGATTTAATTTTCCCTGAATATTTAGGTACTAGAAGGCCTGATGATCAGTATATAGAACAAATTCCTTCAGCAACAAATAATGTCTCCATTTCTTTAATGCTTGAACTATTGCATAAAATTCTTGATCATATACAGAATAATTTCTCTTGGCATCATTTCACTTTTCACTGAAATAGGCAATGGGCTTACCTTCTTGGATCAACACTCGCTCCAATGGCACAACCATTGGCATCACAATCCACCTAAAATACCTTGTTGAAATCTGGGAGGGCTAGAACAGGTTGCTCTGTCACCTTCTGCTTCAACAGTTCAAAACTTTTTGCTCCAGTGCTCCACTTGAATTCTTTTCTATCCCCTCTCATTGTTTCAGTCAGGGGTCCACAAATACTACTGAAGTTTTTAATGAACTTTCTATAAAAATTAGCCAAACCATGGAAGATCTCACCTCGGTAGCAGTTCTTGGGGTAGGCCATTCCAGAATAGCCTTCACCTTCTCTGGGTCCATCTTGAGACCTTCTGCAGACAACAAACCCCAAGTACACTAACTCCCTCTTCACAAAACTTCTTTAGATTAATCAAAGGCTCTCTGAATATGCATCAAATGCTCATCCAACGTCTTACTGAAAATAAAAATATCATCTAAATACACAATAACAAAACTTCCCAGAAATTCTTTTAGTACCTCGTTCATGAGCCGCATGAATGTGCTTGGTGTATTGATTAGCCCAAAAGGCATGACTAACAAATCGTACAGACCCTCTTTGGTCTTGAAGGCAATCTTCCATTCATCTCCCTCTCGAATTCAGATATGGTGATATCCACTCTTCAGATCAATATTTGTGAAGTATTGAGCTCCACTCAAGCAATCCATCAAGTTATCCATCCTTGGCAGGGGAAATCTATACTTGATTGTTATCTTGTTTATGGCTCGGGAATCTGTACACATCCTCCACTCCCCATCCTTCTTTGGTGCTAGTACTGCAGGTACTGCACATGGACTCAAACTCTCCCGTATCAAACCCTTTCTCAACAACTCTTGAACTTGTCTATTCAACTCCTCATTTTCTGCTAGAGTCATTCTATAAGCTGTCTTATTTGGAAAACGCCTGTGGAATCAAGTCAATCTGATGACTGATCTTCCTTATTGGTGGTAAACCCTTAGGTACATTATCAGAAACAATATCTGAAACTCATCCAACATCCTAGAAACTTCTTTTGGAACCTTCTCACTATCCTTCTTACTCACTCTAGGAATTAATGCATAACACACACACTCATGCTTCATACCTTCTAAAAATTTTCTTCCATCTACATAACAAATTCTAGCACTACTGCATACCTTTTCTTCGTCTCCTTCTAGGGTTTCAACTTGTGACGAACCCCATCCTTTGTCAAGGAATAAGTGTTTGCATGGCCATCATGTATAGCTCGCCTATCAAACTGCCATGGCCTCCCCAACAACATGTGACATGCATCCATGGGGATGATATCACAGAGTACCTCATCATGGTAGCTCCGATCTTGAACTTTACTAGGCACTGCTCATTGACCAAAACTTTGTGGTCTTTTTGCAACCAGGCAATCTGATACGGATGCGGGTGTATTTCCCTCTTCAGCTTCAACTTTGTGACTATCTCCTCTGACACCAGATTATTGGTGCTTCCACCGTCAATAATGACATCACAACATTTTCTTTCACACTTGCACCTTGTGCGAAATAGATTCTTCCTCTATTCTGGTTCCTTTTCCTCAGTCACTAGGGCTTCTCCCCTTTTAGCATCATCTGAATGTTCAGATTGGGCCTCCTCATCTACATGCGCAACCCTTCCATGACCTTTTGGCCTTTTGTCTTCCCTTCCTTGGTGTTGTGGACATTCATAGGCTTGATGCCCTTCTTCACCACACTAGAAACACGTTCCTTTGAAACCACCTCTTCTAGAACCTTGTCCATATTTCTCTCATCCTCTACCTCTTTGATCACCACTGTTTTGATCATGAGGGCGATAGAAGTTGTCATTCCTTTGGCTTTGGTTGGTACCCACATCTTCACTTTTCTTTTCATCATCATTTCAGCTTCCTGAAGGTCTTCCACTACCCCTTTTGCTTTGACCTCCTCATCTTTTTTGCTTTCCATCAAATCTTTTGTTCAGCTTCTCTTCCACCTTTAGAGCAAACTGATACACATCCTCAATGGTGGTCATTCTGACTAGGCTTAACTCCTCCTGAATGCTTGGTTGTAACCCATTAAGATATCAGGCTACCTTCTCCTTATTGGCCTTAGTGTGACCCATTCTGATGATTATCTTGTGAAAATTTTTAGTATATTCTTTCAGAGATCTGCTTCCTTGCTTCAACCCTTGCAATTTCTTCAACAGATCTAACTCGTAGTCCATTAGTATGAACTGCTTCTTCAGTTT
Organism: Sequoia sempervirens; assembly: GCA_007258455.2. NCBI lineage: Eukaryota > Viridiplantae > Streptophyta > Pinopsida > Cupressales > Cupressaceae > Sequoia > Sequoia sempervirens. The sequence continues at coordinate 102,997 of VDFB02071236.1, forward strand.
CTCTACCATGCAATCCCATTTGGTGATCTTTCCTTTTCCTCTTTGATTTCTTTCCAATTGGACCTCTTTCCACCAAATACTAGCATGGCCCTTCAGCTTCATTTTTGCAAACTTAACCAGATCTAGGTCCTCCATTTCCTCATACTCAAAATATTCTTCTAGCTCGTTGATCCAGTCGATCAACTCTTCTGGGTTCAGACTTCCGGAATAACTGGGGACTTTTGCTCTGGGTCTTTTTTCGATCTTCAAAATGGCCCTTATTAGCCACATTGGGTCTTGATCAATTGCTTCTTCTTCCTCTTCTACATCTGAACCTTCTTCATCTCCTTCATCCTCACTTTCCTCCCTTAGGTTTAAGCCTCTTCTCAACTGCTCTTGCAACGCATCAATCTGTCTCTGGAGGGCTGCTAGTGCATCTCTTCCACCAGCATTTATGCCACCTCGACCACCTCTGGCACCACCATGCCTACCAGGCATCACTCTTGGAGGAATCTTTCTTGACCTTGACCCACAACCACGGTCCTGGTGTGAACTACCTCACGATCGGCGATCTGTCCACATGCTCAAGAAAACCTGCTCTGATACCACTTGATGAGGGCGCAACCCGAGACTTAGAAAATAACCCACAAACAAGAGAATAATTTTATTATTCAGAAAATGAAACTTCTTACATGCAGAGGATCTCCAATCCTCAAGTTCTACAACACATGCAAGTTACAGAAAGCTAAAGAATAACCCTTTCGCAATATGCTAGCTTGTCCCCGAAAAAGCTACCCAAAAAATTAGAAACCCACCCATAAATAGAGCTCCTCTTTAGTTTGGAGCCAAAACAACATTCAAATTTGAGTTTAGGTGGTTTGGCGCCAAAAATTACAACTTGAAGTTCAAATTTCAGAAGAACATTTGCAATTGTATCTTTTGGAAAGTGCACCAACTTCTTGAGGCCATAACTTTTGATCTGAGACTCTGATTCGCGAACCGTTTGAACCGTTGGAAAGGTCTCAAATTCAATAATGCGCTTGAAATTTTCTACACCGATTTCCGCAAGTTTTGAGGCCGTTCTGGGAACTCTAAGTGCCTCAAATCTAACTCAGAAGATTTTCAGGTGCAAATCTGGGAAACTAAAACTGCAATATCTTTCAACCCATGAGTAGAAAATAAAAACTGTAAGTTAGGAATTTCATTATGACGAAAAGGGTATCCAAAAATGTAAAAACATCTAAAAACTGAGAAACTTGAAATGTAACTATTTTTGGGTGATGCAAGATTGCCCTTACACCACTGGATGCTCCTGCATCACTTAATAATGATAATGATAATAAAATTTCTTTAGATGATATAAATGATGTGACTGCTTTGGAATTATAAGAATAATCATTTGATAGATCCTCCCAACTAAAAATTTTAGTCTCGTAGAAGGCTTATAGCGAGCTATACGACATTTGTCAAGAGTCAAATCAGAAGGAAAGTTGAAAAGAAAATTATTGAAGACTACCACCGCCATGGGCATGTGTAAGCTTAAAAAATGTTCACTAAAAGTCCCCAGCTGTGGTTTACGACACTCCTTCCTCTGCCCAATCTCTGTCTATCTCAACGATTATAACATGGCCACTCTTAAATAGCAGCCGATAAACTCAGACATACAAAAGACAAGGAGTAAAGTTAACATGTGGAGAAAAAGAGAATTTCTATATTTTTATTTGCAGGTGGCAGTTGAGAGTTGACCTCGTGCCAGTTGAGGTCATATTTTGATGGCTGTATAGACAATACATATTGTGGATTCTTTTCATTTTCAATCTTACATTTATATGGGAGAGACATTATGAATGAGGATTCTATTGATATACAGAGTATATGTGAATAAATCCAACTGACAACATAATTATGTGCATAATATATGGTTCTATTTTGTAAGTATCGTACTGTCTATGCAACCAATAGACAGCAACGACCCCATTGAGGTCATATTTTGATGGCTACATAGATAATATGTATAGTGGACTCTCTCGTTTTTGGCTCTTACATTTATATGAGAGATACTTATGAATGTGGAGGGTATGTGCAGGATCATGATGGGCCAAAAAGTGGCGATATTATGGGTATTTGTAGGGTATGTGGCTGACAACTTTTTTTTACCCAAAATTGATGAAATGAAAAAAAAATTTAGAGGAGATTCTCAGCTTTCCACTAATATAAATTATGCTTTAATTTGAATTTAATAAATAATTATTATTCATTTTCTATTAGAATTACGATTAAAGTCCTGATCAATAGGCTGATTGAAAAACATCTATAACTTTCACACAGTATTACATTTTTTGAATTCAAAACATGCATCACATTTTATGCTTCACATACTATAGAATTAAATAAAGAAAAATTAAATTTCATGAAGTTTTAACCAGGTTAAGGTGGTCAGACATACGAGTTTTTATATTTTTTAAAAGTTATAATAAAAAAATCATAATTAATTATATATTTGAAAAAAAATTACAAAAAAATATGCATCACATCCGGACATGAGTCCTCTACTTATATATAAAATCTTATAAAAAAATATTATCATTTTATTATGGTTAGGGTGGTCAGATAGACACCTACTTCTTATTTTTTCTCTGAAATTTAAGTACTACTCCATTGAAATTTCAAATTTTCACCAAATAGATTTTATTTATTTTTAAATAAACCTAGTAGTTTAGATACTACATTCAATTTTCTACAAATTCTATTCTTACATATTTTTGAAATAATATAGATAACTTATTCAAGTTTTTATGTCAAGTTGCCTAACACTGATTTTTCTAATTTTTTTGCCACTTAAGGGCCTATTTATCCATGATGATCTTGCACATACCTTGGACTCTATTGATACAAGAGAGTACATGTGAATAAAAAAAGTGACAACATAACCATGTGCATAATATAAGGTCCTATTTTTTAAGTATGACTATAATCATCACTAAACAAAATATAATTCAATATTTTTACTCAAAGTAATATTATTACTAAAAGATGTAATTTATAGGTCAATTATTCAAGGGATCTTGCATATTTTCTTAACAAAAACTTTCATCTACATAAATAAAATCATGCACATAAAAAATTCATGAGAAAATATAGACAATTGATTAGTATAAAATACCATCATGCATAGAATATAATAATGAGAAACTTTAGTAAGTCAAAGAAAATAATAAAGTGAAAAATCAATCATTCATTTTAAATAAATAGTATAATGCATGAAACATATTCAAAGAAAAAATTGACATTAATTATACATAAAAAATGGTAAATAAAAAATTGTACTCATGAAAAATAATTATTTTATAGTGGAGATTTGATAGGTCATAACTAGCTACAAGTGTAGTAGCACAAGGTGCAATACCTAGATTTTGGATACTATGAGACAAAAATATCAATAGACTAACATTATTGAAAATGAATAATTAAAACATCACTTTCACCATAATCTTTTTTTCCCATGATACAAAACTGTTTATTAGTAAACATGAATCAAGTAACATATAAAGATGTTACTAAAGATATAGTTTAGAGATGATTTGGCATGCATGTAGTATAAATATAAACAGTATTTTATATAAAAATAAGAAAATTTATATTCCATATCCATTTTAGTCTTGCTATATTATTGTTCCATGTAATAATAAGTGCAAAGTCAATTTTTTGAATTTTTTTTTCTTGAAAAGACTTTAACAATCAAGTAAAATAGTGTTTATAGTATTCAACTATAGTTTAGAAATCAAATTGCATAGCATTTCTATATTATTATTATATTTTAAAATAAAATAAGATTTTCTTGGGAGATTTGAGAGTTGTTCAAGTTAATAAGTGACACACAGAAAAGCAAAGACATATTGATTTAAAAATATAACAAAAAAAAAAGAAAAATGAGTAATTAATTAGTCTGTTTTTAACTATATTGAAAATAAGATCATATTTTTTCCATAATGTTTATTATATAAAGACATATTATTTCCATAATCTTTATTATATAAAGACATACTATTTGTACAAAATAATATAAAATCAACTTAAAAATTATTCATTATCTTGTTACAAGCTTATTAGCTTCATAATGTATATAGACATAGATTTTTAAAAGATGTAAATGGATTTTTAACACTACTTCACCATATGCAACAAACAGGTTTCCAACCGGATCAGTTTACATTTGTCAGCGTACTTTCAGTCTGTGCTAAACTAGGGGTTTTGGAACAGGGTATAGGTATCCATAGAAGCATAAAGGATAGGGGAATTTTGTCAGATGTAGTTGGAAATGCTCTGATACACATGTAATCAAAATGTGGAAGCATAGACAAGGCATGTGAACTGTTTAACCGAATGGTTTAAAGAAATGTGGTATCATAGAATGCCATGGACTTGTTGAAAAGGCTTCAGAAACTTGCAAGTAAATGCAATTGTCAGATGTAAATCCAGACTCCGCAACATTTGCCAGCAGCTTCCCTGCCTTTGTCAAAGGGAGCTTTCGAATAGGGTATGGAATCCGTCAAAGGATAAAGGACAGGGATTTTGTCAGATGTTGTAGTTGCAACTAACCGGTATAAATGTATGCAAAATATGGAAGTATAGACAAGGCATGTGAACTGTTTGACAGAATACCTCAAAAAAATGTGGTTTCGCGGAATTTGCCATGTTTGTATAATATGCAGAATGTAGAAGTATAGACGAGGCACGTGAACTGTTTAACAGAATGACTCGAAGAAACGTTTTCTCATGGAATGCCCTGGTTGCGGATTATTCTAAATTTTGATTTTTTAAAAAGGCTTTAGACAATTTCATGCAAAATCAATTGGCAGGTGTAAAGCCAGACTCAACAACCTTTACCAGCATCATCCTAGCCTATGCCAAATGGCAGTGTTGGAATAGGGTATAGACATCCATCAAAGCATAAAGGATAGAGCAACTGCTTTGGAAAAATGTTAAAGCATAGACAAGGGGTGGGAACTGTTTGACAAAATGCCTTCAAAACATATGGTTTCAGTGAATGCCATTATTACAGGATATGCACAAAATGGATTTGTTGACAGGGCATCTGTGCCAATACGAGAGCTTAAGAACAGGGTATGGACATCCATCAAAGCTTAATGGAAAGGGGATTATTGTAAGGCATGCAAACTGTTTGACAAAAGGATTCAAGGAAATGTGGTTTCATGGAATGCAATGTTTGTGGGATATGCAAAATGGATTTCACGAGGATGCTCTCAAAATATTTGAATTAATGAAGCATTCTAGAACATTATAAACTTTGCTTGCGTTATATGTGCATGCAGTCAGGCAGGTTTAGTGCATTGTGGGTTGTACATACTTTTCACATGGATAACTCTTATTGCATTACACCTACAATTGATCATTTATATGTGCATGGTTAACCCACTTGCTCGTGTTGGCTATGTTGAGGACACCCTAAACTTTATTTTTAAGATACCAATTAAACCTGTGGTGGTTGTGTGGATCTGTTTTATTGCTGCCTACATATCACACATGAATATAGGCTTAGGAGTATTTATAGTGACACTACTATTTTATTTGGATCCTAAAAAATATGTCACTTATGTTCTTCTCTCGAACATCTATGAAGAAATGTGCAGGTGGTGTGAAAATTGTAAGGAGATTGATGAAAGATAAGGAATTAAAAAGATCTTTGGATGTAGTTGGATTGAAGGCCATAAAATGGTAAATGTTTCTTGTGTAGAAGATAAATCATATTCATAGACACAACAAATATATTCAAAGTTAGAGAAATTGACTTGGGAGACGAAGGAAATAGGGTATTTTCCCAATGCAAAACATTTACTTAGTGGCGTGGAAAAGCAGGGAAAAAAAGTTATTTCTCTACCACCATAGTGAAAAGTTGGCAATTGCTAAGGGTTTTCTAAACATGCCCCCTAGGAAAACTATTAGAATTATTAAGAGACTTTAAGTATGTGTTGATTTCCACATTGCAATGAAATTTATCTCCAAGATTGTTAAAGTTTTTACTTCTAATGATTAGTTTAGTTGATTTCTTGAAGAGGAAATGAACTCACTTAAACACACATTTTTCCATGGATTACTCCAGGGCCTTCTTAATTCATGAGGATTCATTTCTTGTGTGAAGTTATTTTGAAAAGATTTAACTATGATAAACCTTAATATATGGGTTCCTAAGTTGGTTTTCCTATCTTAGAATATTTAGGAACATTCTCTAATAAAGTTTCCACTTTTGTATGCCTTGCAACACTATCTCTATTTTTAGATAAAATTATGAAACCCCTCTATTGATGTTTGTTCTTCCAAGTCTTTACCTTGCATACAATTCTTAATGTTCAAAAGGAATCTAGTCTACTTCTAATATTTTTTGTTTAATTTTGTTGCATATAGAGTCCCTCATTGATATTTGATCAAAGAATTATGTTTTTTGGCACCCCTATAGTTGCTATGTGATATTTTTGTCTTGCCCCTTTCTAAGCAATGTTGGGGTCTATATTATCAAGTGCAAATATATATAATTCTAGTCCTTCCTTTATTAATAGAGCAATATTTTAACCACCATCTATAACTAATCTAAGAATTCATTCAATGGACCCCCTTATTCAAAGATGTTCTTGAAAGTCTGCTACCTTATTTTCATTGCTCTTTTTTCTTCTAGCTTTAGGGACACCACATTAATGATCCCTAACCCATTTCTCTTAAGTCATAGAATTTTTTACTTGTATACTTTCCTTTACCAAAAACTACATCTAGCACTCTATATCTCTAATCCTTTTCCTTCACCCTTTTGTCCATATTATTTAGTGGTATCGGATTTTCCCTCACCCAATCCCACTTCTTCTTCCATTAGTATTAGGTAATCCATTTCCTTGTTCCTCACTCCTCTTTCCATCTTTTCCTTTCAAAATCCTAAGATTATTTATACATCCTTCCCTAAAAGTAAGTGTAAGAGGGGGGGACCAACCATGTTCAAGGCTCCAAGTTACGGAGAGCTAAGAGCAAAAGACTACTTTGACTTACCTCAGCTTAACGGGGTGTTAGGAAATACGGGACGAGAATGATGAAGACTATAAAGTCTCTAAATCACTCTACAGAACCGAAACACAGAATGGGGCTAGGTGAGCCGATTTTCGGGTTTAACTTTGTGCTACAAGAAGCTCTCTACCCAAGGACAGAAGCGTGGTTCTGGGATGACAATGTGGCATGTTGGCACCTCTCAAGTGTGCTAGTGTCTGTATGACCAAAGGACTAAAGAAGCAAGGCCAAACACTAGAAAATAGACTAACAACCTAGCTAACTAGTTACAAAGGGCCAAAACAAAGCTATGAAGTAGGCAAGATACGTATGAATACATGATAAAATAAACTAAACAAGATTTAGGATGACAAGAATAACCTCACATAGGTCTCATTCACCAACTAACTCCAAGCCACATGTCCACCTACACACAATGAAAAGGAAAATTGTTGGTTGGTTGTATAGTGGTTTGCCTCAATCATACCCCCATTTTAGTGTTTCCACCTCCACAAACAGCCAAGTTTGCAACAATAGAGAAATAGTATGATAAAGAAAGTAATGAAGTAATGAACACTAAAATACTACAAACAATAATTTCCACTCAACCAAATAATAGAGGAGAGGAGTAGAAAGCTTATCACCTCTACCAAGAGCACTCAAGTCTAATGGAGGAGAAAATGAGAGGACTCAAAGCCCTACTGCAATGGTGTTGTTCCACACTCGCTCTACTGAGTTGATGGAGTGATTTTGCTGCTATCAAGTGCAAGAGTGTTGCTAGAATACTTGAAGAGTGTGCCAAGAGGCGAAGTTGAATGCTTGAAGTATGCAAAAATAGATGTGTGTAGAAGTTGAAATGCATGTAGGAGGGAATTTGAAGGAAGAATGAAGAAAACAACCATATTTGGGTTGGTGAGTTGAAGGGGGCATTACAAGTTGACTCTTAATGAGAACTGCATTGCCTCTACAAGCTCTGAACGTGGGAATCTACAGGGATATTTGCGTACCATGTGGGAGTCCTCGACAATTATTCCTTTGGTGACACACAAAACAACCACCAAGTGGAAAAATATAGTGGACTTATGTGGAATTTAACCTTCAAATTTGGTTTTCTCAAGTGAAGAAGGGAAAAAGGAGAATTTACATAAGGGGTGCAAATTCACTCCTATACATTTTACCACCACTTTAGCGAGCACAAATACTGATGAGTGCTTCGGTAAAGTAGATCAGAGAAGTAGTAGAGTTAGAAATGCATACCAGAACTATCAAGGAAGCAGACCACGATTTGAAAAACTTGAGAGTGTAGGACAACCAAAGCACTTCATAGCTCCAAAAAAATATGAAGCTAAAGAATGAAAGCATCTTACAGGTCCACAAACTTTCAATGAGGCAACCCCCAAGATCTCTCACATGAAGGAAGCCCCGTGAAGTAAGTGTCTTACAGTCCTACAGGCCTACAAGGAAGGTGTCCCCCAAGAAATCTCACATGGAGGATCCCAAAAAAATGCCTTATAGACCCACAGACCTACAAGGAAGGTGTCTCCCAAGAACTCTCACATGGAGGATGCCTAGAAAAGCACCTTATAGACCCACAGACCTACAAGGAAGCATCCCCCAAGATCTCTGACATGGAAATCACCCTATAGACCTATAGGGAAGGTTTCCTTCAACATCTCTTGCATGAAGGAAACCTAAGATAGCACCCTACATACCTGCAAACTTGTAGGGAAGGTATTCCCCAAGATCTCTTGCATGGAGGAAACCTAAAGAAAACAACCTATAGACCTATAGGTCTACAAGGGAGCCACCCCCCAAGATCTCTCACATGGAGGAAGCTCAAAGGAAGTGCCATACAAGCTCGTAGACTTGCAGGGAGGTATCCCTCAAGATCTCTTACATGGGGGAAACCAAAGGAAGCAGACTCCGCAGATTCAAAAAGCAGCCATGTAGGCAACTAAGCGGATAATCACACAAACCATCGACAATTTAGAGAACTTTCAAAGGGCTCCCTTGGGAACCCTAGTGTGACAAAGGGGTCCACTCAAGGGACACGTTGTTCAAAAATGTGAATATTTCTTTGTTCTTGAATTAATTCATCATCAAGGAATCCTTTTGAAAGATGTTCACTTCATCGAGGAATTCTAAAGTAAGAATATCCCCCCAGGTGAGGGGAAGATCAAAGTTGTTCCCACTTTGGAGGGAGGTTCTCAATTTCTATATTTATGAACCTGTGATGAATGAAACATATTCTATTAGGGTTTCAAGTTGAGAATGTGATTCTTGAAAAGAAGATTTTGAAGATTTTCAGGAAAAGATTTGTTGGCAACGAATGTGTTTTCTGAAAATCAAGATGTTGAAAAAGAAGCATTGTCATACATAAGAGGGACAACTCAGGAAAAGAAGAGAAAAAGATGAAAAGAAGAGAAAAAGATAAAGGAAAAGAAAAAAATGAAAGAGAACATGAATAAAGGGAATATATGTATGTATGTATGTATGTATGTATAGTAGTAGTATATAAAATGAACTATCATCAACCCCTACTATATCAAACCATGTGAAGAATGTATGAGAACAAAAATTTAAAAAAAAATTGGGTCAACATGGAAGGGAAGCCTAAATGCCCCCAATTTTTTGCATCGTCCCTAATTTATCAAAAATCAAATAACAAACATGGAAGAATGATGATAAAAATAGAGGAAGGTTTATGACACAAAAACCATGCTTATATCTAAGCACCAACAAGGGTGACAAAGTTCATCCAGGAACAAATAACATGATCATGGAGGAACACATGTCACATCACACACACATCTAATCTACAGATAAATAAGAGGCCTCCTATTAATGTTGATCGATCAAGAGGTCATCCGCTTCCAACTCTAGATCATCTTACGGGGAAGGAGGATGAGCCTACACTTGGTGGGATGTTTAGAGGAGGAGCATCTGAGCCTCCCGCAACAAGGGATAAGGAAGAGGGGCCCACAAGGTCCTCTCCATTGAGCTCTTGTGGAGCTAAGGTTAGTGATTTCATGAAAATTGTCGACAAGGCCAAAACCTCATCCAAAGAGTTGAACATTCACTTCATAGGAATGCCATGTTTTACCTCAATTCATGGGGAAGGTTATGCCTAAGGTCCACCACTAGGCTCACCAAATGATTCGGGAGTGATGAAAAACTTAGGAGAAGTCGAGACTAGTTTTGTCACTACGACATAACAAGTCAATGCGAAGCCACCTTTTGAGGAAGGTGGGATCTTCTTACATCCTTCATTGCTAGAAGGACCACACTCCACCTCTTGCTTTATCAAAGGAGGTGAACTCCCCATAGATGAGGCAAGAGGCGTGGAGGAAAAAGAGGAAGGAAACCTAGTAGATACAACTGAGGTGTTTGTCATAGCCACGAGCTTCGAGAAAGGCAGGACATCCAAAATGGACATCAACAAAGGTGGCTCCACTGAAGGAGTGATGAACACCTGTAACTTTTAGGGTCAAGCGCATTCATACTCACCACGAAAGCTAGAAGCAATAGAGATATAATTTGAATGAAAGCAGAGGGAAGGAGACAGGAGGATGTGGTCAAAGGCCATGATATAGGGGTGGTCCTCTCCTCTTCCATCCTCTGTAAGGTGATCTGCTCAACCATGAGATCCTTTCATTGGTGCTTATGCTCATGTGTAAGGCAGTTTCTACAACTCTTTGAACTGGAGACTAGAGGCTGCAAAGGAACAAAAGGATCTTGTTCAGCCATGGGAGTGTCTACTACAACCGTTTCCAATGGAGGAATAGGCTCATGAATGGGAGCAAGAAGGGCAGGTTGAGAAGTAGTTGGGGCAGTCATCTCAATTTCCTCTATAGTAGGCCTCTTCCAATTCACTACTTTAGGAGTAGGGGCAATAGGAGGCTGTGGAGGTTGAGACAAAGAGGACTCTCCATGGGGACTCTTTTATCTACCATATAGGTAGTACCATGGTCCAAGTGGTTTCCTAGGAATGTTTGATATCCCGATCTTGTGTCTACACCAAGGAGGGTCATCAGACTCAATGGGTAGAAGCCAAGCTTGCTCATCCAATACTCCTCCCAAAAGAGGGGAGTAGACAAGTCATCCTGAGAGGTTGCCTTCTCCTTCCCTTTTTGGGAACGGGAGTCAGTTAGTTGTTGTGTTATAGGAAGAGCCAATTTTGGTTGTCCCTTGCCCCCAGTCTTGCACTTTACGTAATTCTTGTAAAGTAGGTCAGTTCTTGGAGGAAGTAGACCAATCGAGGTGGGCCAAAAATGATCCAATGGATGTCCCCCATAGGACACCAAAGGGTAGTATTCAATGTCATGCACTACGTGTACAACACCTTCATGGGATAACTTCAGACATTTGTGGATAACAAAGGAAATTCCATTCATAGAAGCTAGCCAAGGTATGCTTAGCTTCATCCTAAACACATCTAACTCTTGAATGACATTGAAAGTTGTGTCAATAGCCCTAGGTCCAACTAGGATGAAAAGAGTTATCTATCCATAGGGCTTTAGGGAGAGACCATCGTGTGTACAGATGGTAGATTTTGTTTCTTTGTATTTTTCTCTATATAGCAAGTTAAGCCACAACATCTATTTTTTGATAATGTTCACTGGACTCGTGGGGTCTACTAGGTCCCCTATCACAATTTTACCATTGAGGCGAGAAGGAATATAGAGAGGTGAGGGCTTGTTATTTAAGGGTTACAAGTTCTATCACATAAATGTTATATCTCGTGAACTAGTCATAGGCTATGCAGTAGAAGTAATCATGACCATATTAACATAGGCCTCAGTTTGAGTGATAAAATTAGTGGGATTGACAATCATGTTAGCAAAATGTGATGAAAATGGGTTTGTGTATATCTGTAGTTCCCTATTTTCTTTTTCCATCAATTTGTTTGTATTTTATTTGCTACCATTGAGACAAATAGTACCATCCTCAATGTGGTCTTGTATCTCATCATGCAGGTGCATACAACATTTGGTATCATATCTATTAACTCGATGGTACTGACAGTAAGTACTTCCATCATACCAGGTAGGGTATGGTTCCTTAAGGGGTTTAGAGATTGGAAAGGTTATGATCTTATCCTTCAACAAATTTTGCAAGATGGAGGAGTAAGATTCTAATAACTTTGTGAATTTTTTATTGCATCTGAGATAGTTGTCATGTACAACGACTACTATATTTGTAACGGCTTTTCCTCTTTTAGAGATTGACACAATAGATTTTCATTTAGAATGGGAGACAAGGAGGACCCCCCAAAATAAACTACCATATACTAATACTCTTGTAAATTTGCACACAAATGCATGAAAGAAGGGTATTTCATAAGGGAAAACTTCTCTTTCCAAGGCCTTTGTAAGTTCCCTATGAATAGATTTTGCACGTTAGAATCAGGTAGTGGATACGAGATTTGTGAGAAGAGTACTTGATATCATGCTATAAAATTAGTAATCTTTTCATTATCTCCTTGTTTGCAACGTACAAGATCCAAAAATGTCATCTTCAACCCAATGTTAGCTCGAAATTGTCGTAAAAATTGGTTTACAAGTTGGTCAAATAAGAAAATAGAATTATCAGGAAATGAATAGTACCACTTGAGTGTTGTATCCTTAAGAGATCGGGGAAATAGTTTGGCCATCAACACATCATGATGGAAAAAATATGTTCATAAGGTGTTAAAGGTAAACACGTGTCTGTGGGTCCCCTTTGCCACTATATTTCTCAAATTTAGGAATCTCCATTCTCTATGGGAAGTGAGTGTTTAGGATTGCAACTGACAACGAGCTATGTTGAAATAAGGGTTGGAAGATAGGCTAGGAAAAATCTTGGGAGAGACTTGCTATCTAGCTCTACATCTTACCCATATTTTGAAGAAGAGTATTTATAATAGGGTCATTGGAAGATAAAGGGATAAAGGAACCTCCTCCAGAACCATTATTGGAGCAACCTCCAAAACCACCAGTGTGACCACCGCAAAAGCCAACACCAAAGCCAATGCCACTAGTAGGGCCTCCGTCAGAGCCACGTCCACTTCTGAAGCCACCACCATGACCTCCATTGGAATCACTTCTACTAGCACCACCCTCACCACAGAAGCCACCACCATTAGCAAATCCCCCACCACTCATCTCACTAAAGCCTCCACTACTAGAGGTGATAGGAGGGGTGAAGCTAAAACCCAAGGGGATCTTATTCACTTTGACAATGTTAGATCCCTCAGGCATAGAGGGGATACTAATTGAGGGAACGATATTAGCCATGTATACCGACGTAAGAGGCATTGACAGTCCTAGTTGTATCTCAGGGTCTTCAAAGGTTACTCCTCATACAATGTTAAGATTGTTTAGAGGAGCACACACATTGATCAGACTATTCAGATTAGCCAAGAGGTCTATGCATGTCTGATCTTTTCCAACCATATACTTCAACTCAGTAATGACCTGAGCAGCACTGACCATCTTTGGGTTTCTTTCCAAGTGATTTTCTAAGGTGCCCAACCCTTTGCTAAGGGTAGAAACATACTCTGAAGGGATTTGAATAGCCTCATACTCATCCATTGGCGATGGTGTAGGAGACATAGGACAAGTGGGGATATCATCAGTATAATCATATAATGTTATTTCACCCCTTGACAATTGTTCCTGCATGGCCAAACCAATGGAAGGACTAGAGAAAAGGCTTGTGGAGAAACTATTAGTGACCTTTGTCCTTTCCATTGAAAGGTGTCATATACTTCTCCTATCAATTTACCTGGAAGTTGTGGACTAGGTTGTTATGCTCATAAGCCTTCACAACACTTAGGAGAAAAATGATCACAAGGTACAAGAGGAAAGCCTCAACACCAATAGATGAATAGAAGTTGGTTCACATCAAGTTCACCTAAAATGTAAGAGAGGGGGACCAACCACGTTCAAGGCCCTAGGTCATGAAGAGCCAAGAGCGGAAGGCTTCCTTAACTTACCTCATCTTAATGGGGTGTTAGGAAATGTGAGACAAGAATGATGAGGACTATAAAGTCCCTAAATCACTATGCAGACTGAGACATAGAATGAGGCTAGGTGAGCTAGTTTTCAAGTTTAACTTTCTGCCTCAAGAAGCTTTCAGCCAAAGGATGGAAGCATGGTTCCGAGACAAAATTGTGACACACTGGCGTCTCTCAAGTGTGTTGGCATCTATATGACCAAAGGACTAAGGAAACTAGTTCAAACACTATAAAATGGACTAACAGCCTAGCTAACTACTTCCAAAGGGCCAAAACAATGTTGTGAAGTAGGAAAGATACATACGAATATGATAAAGAAAATAAAAAAGAGTTAGGATGACAAGAGTAACCTCACAAAGGTACTTGTTTTCCAGCTAACTCCAAGCCACGCGTCCACCTACACACAATGAAGAGGAAAATTGTTGGGTGGTTATATAGGGACCTACCTCAGTCAGACCCCCATTTTGGTGTTTCCACCTCCATAGATAGCCCAGTTTGCGATGATAGAGAAATAGTATGATAAAGAAAGTAATGAAGTAAAGAACACTAAAACACTACAAACAATAATGCACCACTCAACCAAATAATAGAGAGGAGTAGAAATCTTACCAACTCCACCATGGGCACTCAAATCTAATGGAGGAGAAAATGAGAGGACTCAAGCCCTTGTTTCAATGGTGTTGTTCCACACTTTCTCTACTGAGTTGGTGGAGTGATGTTGTTGTTATCGAGTGCAACAGTGTTGCCAGAATGCTTGAAGAGTGTGCTAAGAGGTGAATTTGAATGCTCAAAGGATACAAAAAGAGATGTGTGTAGAAGTTGAAATTCATGTAGGAGGGAATTTGAAGGAAGGATGAAGAAAATGGCCATATTTGGGTCGGTCAGTCGAAGGGGGCATTACAAGTTGACTCCCAATGAGAAGTGTAATGCCTTTGTAGGCTCTAGACATGGGAATCTTCCAAGGACGTAAGTGCATTGTGCAGACCTTTTTCATTCCACATGGGAATTCCTGATAGTTATTCCTCTACAAACACACAAAACAACTGCCAAGAGGAATGAAGGAAGTGGGCTAATGTGGAATTTATCCTTTGAATTTAGTTTTCTAAAGTGAAGAAGGGAAAAGGGGGAATTTGCATAAGGGGTGCAAATTCACTCCTATACATTTTTTCCCCACTTTAGCGAGCACAAATACTAATGACTGCTTCGGTAAAGTAGATCAAAGAAATATTAGAGTTAGAAACACATACCTAAACTGTTGAGGAAGAAAACCATAGAAAATATTTGTAGAGAAATTACTAGTGACCTTCGTCCTTTTCATTAGGAGGTGTCATATACTTCTCCTAACAATACACCCAGAAATTGTGGACTGGGTTGTTATGCTCATCAACCTTCACAATAGTTAGGAGCACAACAATTGAAAGGTACAAGAGGAAAGCCTCAACACTAAAAGATGAACAGACGTTGGTTCACATTGGGTTCACAAAAAATGTAAGACAAGGGGACCAACCACATTCAAGGCCCGAGGTCATGGAGAGCCAAGAGCAAAAGGCTGCCCTAACTTACCTCAACTTAACAGGGTGTTAGGAAATGTGGGACGAGAATGATGAGGACTATAAAGTCCCTAAATCACTCTACAAACCTGAAACATAGAATGGGGCTAGGCGAGCTAGTTTTCAAGTTTAACTTTGTGCCTCTAGAAGCTCTCTACTCGAGGATGGAAGTGTGGTTTCAAGATGATAGCATGGTGTTCTAGTGCCTCTTAGGTGTGCTAGTGTCTGTACAACCAAAGGACTAAAGAAACAAGGTAAAACACTAGAAAATAGAATAACGACCTAGCTAACTACTTCCAAAGGCCAAATCAAAGCTATGAAGTAGGAAAGATATGTACGAATATGATAAAGAAAATAAACAAGAGTTAGGATGACAAGAATAACCTCACAAATGTACTCATTCACCAGCTAACTCCAAGCCATGCATCCACCTACACACAATGAAGAGGAAAATTATTGGGTGGCTATATAGGGGTCTACCTTAGTTAAACCCCTGTTTCGGTGTTTCCAACTCCATGAACATCTAAGTTTGCAACAATAGATAAATAGTATGATAAAGAAGGTAATGAAGTAAAGAACACTAAAACACTACAAATAGTAATGTGCCACTCAACCAAATAATAGAGGAGAGCAGTAGAAATCTTACCACCTCCACCAAAGCACTCAAGGCTAATGGAGGTGAAAATGAGAGGAATCAAGCCCCTATTTCAATGGTGTTTTTCCTAACTTTTTCTACTGACTTGGAGTGATGTTGCTGCTATCAAGTGTAAGAGTGTTGCTAGAATGCTTGAAGAGTGTGCTAAGAGGTGAAGTTGAATGCTTGAAGGATGCAAAAAGAAATGTGTGTAGAAGTTGAAATGCATGTAGAAGAAGGGAATTTGAAGGAAGGATGAAGAGAACAACCATATTTAGGTTGGGCAGTCGAAGGGGGCATTACAAGTTGACTTCTAATGAGAAGTGTAATGCCTTTGCAGGCTCCAGATGTAGGAATTTTCCAAGGACGTAAGCACATCGCATGGACGTCTGCATGGAACATTGGAATCCTTGATAGTTATTCCTCTACTGACACACAAAACAACTTCCAAGTTGAACGAAGGTAGCGGGCTTATGCAGAATTTAGCTTTCAAATTTGGTTTTCTAAAGTGAAGAAGGGAAACAGAGAGAAGAAGAGAGTGATGAGGATGACTAATGGGTAAAGTGAGGATGATAGGATCTCCCTATCTAGGGGGAGTTAGACTTGGACAGGTGCTTGGGATTGGAGGTGCCTGACTTGCCATTGTACCTCTATGACATCATTAGCAAGATACTACTGCTAGACAAGAGCAGATGATTTTGCAGGCTCAAGATCATTTAGGTTATCATGCACATTATGGAGAGGAGGGAGGGAGAGTTTGCATGGGGTGTGTGTGTGTGTTGGCCCAACTATATTAGGACATGCATGTGGTGTGCTATAGGAGATCCCTCAGTATCACACATGTGACTTTGCTCTAGGTATGGGCGTGGGAGCACATTACCATGGTGAGGCCAAGGATTTTGATAGTAGGTATGTAGGATGAGACATTGTTATTATCATACTGGTATGGTACAAAGTCTGTTCAGTGACTGCACTACCTAGATGTTAGTGACTTGGAGGAGTTTGGATGATTTGAGGGAGGATCATATCATATGGAGACCTTACCAGAGGCACCAATTTTCAGGATGGAGAGAGGATGAGAGGAGGAAAAGAGGTTAATTTTGCACAATTTTCTACTTGATCGATCGAGACCCGCACATTGTTGAGTTGTACAATCTAGATAGGGTCATGAGGTAGTTTGGTGTACAACAAGACACCCCTGTAGGGGCTTCAAGATTTTGGTAGATTACCCGAGAGTGCCTATGGGATGATCAGATCATAGGAGACTTTGCTAGGAAGATGTGGGAGTACTTGTAGTTGATGCCATATCTAAGGAGAGGAGGGGTGGCAGATGCATGGAAAATAGTGCAATACTTTGTATGGTGGATAGAGCATATGTTAGGATAGATGACAATAGTGCACCCAATTGTAGGGGCACTAGGATATAGCTCAGAGGATGAGAGGAGATTAGTTGGACAAAGGAGAGTCATGAGGAGATGTGGCTAATAGAGGAGGCATGGAGACAAAGAGGCTAAGGTGGAGGAGGTGAGAGGAGACTAGTAGGTGAGAGGATAGGGGGAGGAAATGGACGAGGATTCCCTAGAGGTACATCCACTGGTGATGGTACTATATATACTTCCACCACCCAAGGATCCATATAGTATTTTTGAAAGGAGCTCTATCGAGACTGAGGATTGTAGAGCATAGGTTTATGGAGTCAAAGGAAGATAGGGATAGGTTACAAGGGGGGTTGACCGAATTGCAAATATAGGGACAAAGGGACTATGGAGAGTTGGAAGATTAGGTATCTAGGTAGTTGCATGATGCAGAGAGAGAGAGGGAGGACTTGATGAGGTAGTTGGTAGAGATGTAGAGGGAGAGGGTCAAGTTGAGGAAACAGGATGAGCTCTGAGACAAGGAAGAGTGTGGGGAGATGTCAACAAGAGATGCAGGGGTGATGCTGGAGAGAGCTGAGGTAGTAGAGGCACAAGTACAGGCCTTGTAGAATGAGAGGGATCTAATTGTAGAGTAGATGTCATGGATGCAGGCATAGATAGACTAGCTGGGGATGACACATGATGCATGGGATTACGAGAGGAGGTGCCTAGATGGATTACGAGACAAGTATGGGGTAGAATGAGACATGGCCAGGGCATAGGAAACAAAGAAGGATGAGTACATGATAGAGTCTAGCTTCTACATGGGGGCTTACTTCAGAGAGGTTTTAGATCCTGTGCACTATATACCTCCATATGTCCAAGCAATACCATAGATGCCAACACCATCATGGTCAGGAGGGACACATACACAAGGGTATAGTAGCTATTGAGAGACTCCCTTGCACAGAGGACTAGTGCTAGGTTCCCCACAAAGGTCAGATCAGGATAGCACAAGGTAGTGAGGACATGAGGGGACAAGATACATATTTTTGATAGGTGTAGGGTGGATGTCTAGTACATAGGGATAAGGGCCATAGATTCCATAGTGCAGATCAGATATAGATCCTTTTATTCATTGGTGTGGTCTTGATATTTGATTTAGAGCCCTATACTTGTATTTTAGTTTATGATTATTGATGGACACGACAAATGTGTAGTCTAATTTTATGATGGACTTTATTATGGAATTTATGATGGACATGATATTTTGATATTTATATGATATGTGATGGATATTATCGACTCTATGTGTTACTATATGGTGGATGTTTATTTATGCACATGTGTATGTATGTGTTGTATTATAGATGATTATGATGATGATGATTATGATAGATGCATGTATCTATTATTATTTATACTTATTCCCATGTGGATGACATGGAGGAAATGAATGATGCCTAACACTTTATGATGCAAGATGTGATGGATGATGTAGGGTGTGATGTATGCATGGAGACAAAAAATTCATGCCTGCAATGGATATGTGTAGAAATCCTTGTGATTGATTTAACAAATGTGATCGTAAAATATCAAGCATCTCATATCACATGGAAATCTAAGTTGTACACTATATAATCAATTTAATTATTTTTAATTCTTGTGGGAAATTTTTCCAACCATATTATTATGACTTGATGTATGTTATAAAAATGCAATGTGATGGACTGAATGAATGATCTGATGTGTGCCTATGTATTAACTTCATGGATGAATGAAATGGATGTGATATAATGCAATTTACGCAATGTATGTAATGAGATGGACTAATATGTTTATAATAATGACTCTAAATTACCTTAAAAAGATTTAATGCAATGAAATGAAGTTAAGATGCTTAGAATAACCATTTAAGATTAATCTAAACAACTTAAAATGGTCATGATATGATGAACGCACATGAGATGAAATGAAATACAATATGAGATGAAATTGACATTTTTTGGTCCATCAAATTGTACTTCATGCATTTAATATGACATCGATCAAGATTAATGACAATTGAATTCACCCATTTCTATGGCGGGTGTGTTTTTCCTTATAGTTATGTATCAATCTCATTTTCTTTGCTCATTTTACACATCGTAGACTAGGGATTTGACAACAGAGATGACCTTGGTACTATCAATGTTATAAATAACATGAAAACCTACATGAATGATGGATGTGATTAAATTCCTGACAAACATTAATATCTGAATTAAGTTAGCACGAGCATGAGTGTAAATAAGGGCTTGCATACTGATGAAAGCTATTAATAGGCCTCTTATATTTTTGTATCATGCTTTCTTTAGCTTATGGAAAGTACTTTCCCTATAATCATTATCAAAATGAGGGATGATGGGTGTGATACTACATCGCATATTAAGATGAGAAATGAGGTGTGGTACTGCACCTGTCAAAAACCATAAGAATCCTGAGAAGAAAAGGAGGCAAAAGACAAGTGTTTGTAAAACCAAAATCACCAATCATAGGTTAGGGATAGGATGGATGAAGGATAAATGAAATGCAATGGGATGAAAAATGAAATGCAATCCTAATGCTATTTTTCCAATTCATAGCACTAAATTTTGTTGTAGCACAAGTCACAATATGCAATGGTATGAGGAACCAAGGAAGATTTGTGTATAATGCATGAAACCAACACAATAGACAAGGAGGATTTTCCAACACCCCAAAGTCACAATTTGACTTTAGTCAAGCCAAGCATTGGGATAACCACAAGCACAAAGGATGCCCCAATGTAACACAAGACCATAGGGATCTCGGTGGGTACTACATGGGATAACCAGGAAGATAGAAACAAACAAACAAACAAAAGATCAAGATATGCCCCTATGTTTACCATTCAAAGCACACCATGATATGATGGATCAAGGCGACCCTGACGAGGTATAATAGGAAGCTCAAAGGATTAAAAAAATACCAAAAAACATCACAAGAAACAATCAATTTTAAATATCTTTTGCCATAGGATCAAAAGGTGGATGGGATTGATGTAGTCTAATATAGGAAGGATGCATCCTATTAAGACCAAAGATGGAAACTAAACTAAGTGATCAACATGACTCAAGATATTCTAAACTGACTGGACCTCATGACACTAGTGGATCTTGTTTGTTAAGAACCAACTAGATAGGAACATACTTGATGACATAACACAAAAATATGATCATAGGGTGTCCTCTACTGGTCAGGGTAGACCAACAATGATAATGGCATAGGGCATATCTAAATTCACCATTATGATTAGGCACCAACCATTGCACCCTTGTTGTATTGAGTGATGGTCGTGACTATGGCCTTTCAGGTCACTATAGATGGAAGAGGCTCTCATCTGCACAGGGGCCTCATCCATACCATTCATGAGATGGTCAAGCATCAGACAGTCTTTGTTTTGGGGCGTATCATTCTAGTGTACCTATACCAAGAGCTGGGGTGGTACGTGCATTATGAGTAATGCAACCTCATAGCATGCACGTTGTTGCAGGTGTGGGATTTCACCCACATCATGTGCATGAGGCTAGGTGGCTTCCCACAAATATAATTGTAGCATGCGATGGGTCTTAAACATGTTCAAATTAATTCCTTTTTACCCTTTATTTTATTTTCAGTTCGCCTTATTCCTAAGTCGCCTTTGCCATTAATTGTTAGGAAAATAGAGGATATTTGATATGTTTTTAAGAGGTGGAATAATTCCTCCTAAATTATAAAATCATTGAAATAATAATGTCTTTCGAATGAATTGGTACAGGAACTCAACGTGGCAAGGGACCCAGTTAGTATGGGATTGAGCATAAAGAGTGGAATAGTTTGGGAGCCGTGGGATGCAAGGGTATCTATTCCTATTTTTATATATTTTTTTAAACTAATAGTTTTTGTAACCAATTTGGGTTGTGGCCTATGGCCAACTAATTAGTTAGACTATTCAATTTGTTGGCCATCGTCCATAACAAACTATGTCTTTTATCATTTTATTTGTTGGTGATTGATGAAAATACATACCTATATATGTGTGTGTGTGTGTGTGTGTGTGTGTGTGTGTGTGTGTGTGTTTCAAACTAAATCAAGAATATATAGAATATACATAAAACATTCAGTCGATGATATTTTTGTGTTGAATATTGGATGCATTGATCATGGTTTGAGATAGCGTAAATGTTCTTTTGTGCTCACCTTGTGGACTAGAGGAAGGACCCCCTCTCACGAAGCTTGGTGAGATATTTTATGGTTTATCAGTTTAGATCTTTTATATCTCATGCAATTTCATTTTTGTTGAGTGCATATTTGTCAGGTGTGTTATGAATTAGTTTAATTTTTGTGCAAAGTTAAAAATCATTGATAATACAACCTGTGTGATTAATTTTGTATTAAAATAATTGCAATGAATTCTATGTGGAATGTAATTGTGGTCTAAAGAGCAAGGATTGTGTTTCAGTTGTAGGTTGATTACCATGTTTCTCATTTCATATTATGTTGTGTTTCATTTTGTAAAGCTTCCTATTGAGTTACATTCACTTCTCATCTCTCTACTATTGTATTGCATCCTCTTGTCACATTTCATCTTCTTGTCGCACTCCTACCTCCTATCATGATTGAACTTCCTGTCACCTCCACTCTTTCAATACATCTTTGGCAATTGAATTCTTTCTTTTACTATTGTAATGGTTGTTGTTAATATTTATACTAAAGAGTGTATACCATAGTATATTGATTTTGTGTTATTCAAGATTAATAAAAAATAGATAGATTGGTTGAAGTAGGTAGGAAATAATTTAAGAAAGAATTTCATTCATTTTCAAAGTGTGCTTTTGAATTTTAGATTGAAAATTACATTTTCAATTCTTTGATGCATCCATCCCCCCTTAGTTCATTAGCTTCATCCTTTAGTTAGATTTTTGTAACGCTATTCACAAGCTTACACCCCCGGATTGACAATTGAAGGATAAACTAAGGAAACTATTGTGAAATTCTTAAAGATTATCCCAAACCTATTGTTAATAAAAGATAGAATTACATGGATAAATTCAACCCACAGTTTAATCCAACCAGCATGTTGCCATGGCCCATTGGCATGAGGTGATGAGGTAGTTGAAACACAATAATTTATAGTTTTGGAGGTTACAGTTTAATACTCTTATACTTGATCGAGTTAGATGGAGACCCTACCATTTTTTAAAGTGGGTAGACAATAACAGGTACCTTAGGAACCTACAACAGGAATGTTTTCTCCTAGGTCACCATAGCCACATCATTATGCCTTACTATTGGAGTTGGGTCATGCAACAGCATGGTCATGTATAGACTATCCATCTTGATGTGCCCATGTATACATAGGTGATCAAGAGCACTACGAGACTCGGGGACATCCCCCGCCCTTCTATCATAGATATTGTTCCCTTAGATGATGATGAGCTTGACTAGGATCTATCAGCAACAGTGTTGACAGATAACACCAGCATTGCTGCAAACTTTAGAGTGTGGTGGGAGAGGCATTGTTCTCATGCAATGTTTGTAGAGAATGCCCCTAGAGGGTATCTTAGCCCACAAGAGGAGGAGTGGCCAAAAGTTTCATTAAGGCTGAGATAGTAGTGAAGGAGATCATCTCCTCCACCAATTACCCCTATTTCGTCGGCACCACTAGCAGTTCCTACTATCACAACACCGAAATCTCTAGCAACACCAGGAGTAGCTGCCAATACTAGTGGCATAGGTTCTAGCATCGCTCCTCACCTTGACCTTGCTTGGAAGTCAAGGGACCTCTATATACTGAGCATATTATTTATATTTCAGTACTTTCAATTTTCTCTATTTATAATTACACAAATATGCCATGTGACACTAATTCTTTTCTTTCATTCTTTGGTTGTAGAGGATGTATAAGGATGGATTGGGTTGATAGCCCAATACATATCAGAGGTGGCCCTTGACATGATTATCCAAGGGATGGTCCTCAAGGCATACCAGCTAGTTTATATGGGGAAACATGCCCATTTGTATGAGTCGGTAGCACATCTCAAGACCACTTATGAGGAGCAAGGATCGAAGATCATGTAGAGTGTTGTGGATGTGACCACACTTGAAGGGAAACATGACCAACTATTGGGGGAGTTGTGAATGGTGATCACATAATGAGACACGACAGAGATGAGGGTTGATGTCGCCTAGTAGGTGTGTGGTGCCCTACAAAGCCACCTTGATGACCTTGTGGGATAGCCAACAGTTGTGATCTTGATAGATGTTCAACAACTATAATAAGAGTTGATGCAGACATAGATGATTATATACTCCTTGCAAGGGGAGATCAGGGGGATGTGTGTACCCCTTTCCACATCACACTCACATCAATCTAGGTCTATGACCATTGTGTAGACCCTCTGTAGACCACAGTAGTAGCTAGAGCTCTAGAGGACTCAGGGAGCCACATGCCACAACCTTAGGGTGCTCCTATTTTGTACATTAGTTTTGTAGCAATATATATATATATATATATATGTAGATCTTTTGTATAGACATTGACATACATATTCAGTAGCCATAATTTTTTGCCGATAGTGGACTGATACATGCATATATATATATATGAGATATTGGTTCCAATATCATGACGCTATGTACTTTCATGTGTATGCTTCTTTATTTTCATGTATGTTGATGCTATAGATGTTATATGTATATATGGATGTATGTTAATTAAATGCAATGA
This sequence comes from Sequoia sempervirens, assembly GCA_007258455.2. Taxonomy (NCBI): domain Eukaryota; kingdom Viridiplantae; phylum Streptophyta; class Pinopsida; order Cupressales; family Cupressaceae; genus Sequoia; species Sequoia sempervirens. Next base: position 127,328 of record VDFB02071236.1, read on the forward strand.
TGATCTAACTGCCTTAAAATATGTAATGTAATGTGTGGATACATAGCATAGTATGCTAGATGTATGCATATTGCATACACACACACACACATGGTCGCACCATAACACAAAAATTTCTATAATGGGGTATGTGCAGGATCATGATGGGCCAAAAAGTGGTGATATCATGGGTATGTGTAGGATATGTGGCTAACAACTTTTTTTTACCCAAAATTGATGAAACGAAAAGGGTTTTTAAAGGAGATTCTTAGCTTTCCACCAATATAAATTATTCCTTACTTTGAATTTAATAAATAATTATTATTCATTTTCTATTTGAATTACGAATAAAGTCCTGATTGATAGGCTGATTGAAAAAAACTATAGCTTTCAAACCATATCACATTTTTTGAATTTCAAACATGTGTCACATTCTATGTTTCACATACTATAGGACTAAACAAATAAAAACTAAATTTCATGAAGTTTTGACCATGTTAAGGTGGTCAGACATACGAGTTTTTATATTTTCTAAAAGTTATAATAAAAAATCATAATTAATTATTTACTTGGAAAAAAATTACAAAAAAATATGCATCACATCATCACATGAGTCCTCTACTTATATCTAAAATATTTTTAAAAAATTATCATTTTATTGTGGTTAGGGTGGTCAAATAGACACCTACTTATTTTTTCCCTAAATTTAAGTACTACTGCATTCAAATTTCAAATTTTCACCAAATAGATTTTTTTTTTTTTAAATAAACCTAGTAGTTTAGAAACTACATTAAATTTTATACAAATTCTATTCTTACATATTTTTGAAATAATATAGATAACTTATTCAAATTTTTACGTCAAGTTTCCTAACTCTAATTTTTTCTGAATTTTTCATCACTTAAGGGCTTTGTTTTTTCCATGATGATCCTACACATACCCAATGTGTTAATGAATGATGCAACATATGCAATGCTACTACCTGTAAAGAGTGAACACCACACATATGACATGTTAGACACTACACATAGTATCGATAGACATACATCACATTAACAGGATCTTTTAGAGGTGTTCCATCCATAAACAATAATCCATAGGCACCTAAACCATACACAGCTCAGATGACAATTTAAGGGCCTAACCAATTAGGATTGAATTTCTCTCTTTGATTAAGCGACACATTTACATTTCTCTGATTCTCATAAAGAACTAGGTCTTCCAACTTAAAAGTCTTAGGAAGCATACTTTGAGTATATTGCCTTGATAATGATCATTGATAAGCTTTAAGATGATTGAGGGCCTATAATCAATGCTCATCAATCATCTCTAGCTAATGCAAATGATTAGCTCAATAAGTTTTGTCATCAATTAATCATTTAAGGGAAACCCACAAAGACGTAATCTCCAACTCTAAAGGAATCATAGCTTCAACACCATACATGAGGTTTGTAAGGCATTGTTCCCATCACTGTACAAACACTCATGTGATAGGCACACAAAGCATACGTTAATTGAATATGTTAATCCTTATCATGTTTTTTAACTATTTTATGAAGTATGAACTTCAAGAGTCTTATTAGATGCTTATGCTTGGCCATTAGATTGAGGATAGTATGTTGTAGAGAATCTATGTTGAATGTGGAACTTTTCTAGTAATTGCTTCACCTCCTTGTTTTTGAATGGCGTACCATTGTCAGAAACAAGTGTAGTAGGAAATCCAAAACAAGAAATAATGTTATTTGGAAGAAAGCTACAAATACCTTCAACATTCATGGATCAAAGTGGAATAGCTTCAACCCACTTTATGAAGTAATTTGTAGCAATAATGATAAAGGTATGTCCCTTAGAAGGAGGTAATATTTTTCCAATAATACCCAACCCACATTTTACGAATGGCCAAGGAAAGGTTTGGTTTTGTAACTCATGTGCAAGTTCATGAATAAGACAACTATGTTGCTAACATTACTGGCACACTTTAAAAATATCAAAGGAATCTTGTGCCATCATTTTCCAAAAGTACCCCATGTGTATCAACTTCCTCACTAGGGATTTACCACCAAAGTTTCCACCCCCAAAGCCTAAATGACCTTCTTTAAGGGAAAGGGGTATTTCTACTTTAGTGAGACATTGGAGAAGCAAGCCTTTATAATATTTTTTATAGAGAACATTAGAAAAAATAATACAATAGGCTAAAAGCTTTCGTATATGAGAGTGATCATTTTTTGTCGCATTATCGAGAAAGTTTCTAGTCTTTTGATAATTTTAAATGTTAGAAAACCATTCTTCCAAGTCTATGTGAGAACTTACAAAGGTATTAGATTTAGGCTAATTAGAAATAGTTAGGCTTAGAAGGACCTGAACCATGAAATGATATTCTTTTGTATCATCATCTGAAGGTACAAAGGAAGCAGTGCTTTCCATGGAATTTGTATGCCTATTCTCCCTCCTAGGGACACTATCATGAAAGAGAACTATTCAAGCAAGGATAAAGTGAGGTCTCGATACTAGGACAACTTACATTGCTTAGCCTGATAGGTTCCTATAATTTGATTCAAAATGAACTCAGAATCACCTAGTGTATAGAGAGGTTTTATTTTTAAACCAATCATGGCATGTAAGCCAACAATGAGAGCTTCGTACTCGATGATATTATTAGTGCAAATAAATTCCAATCAAAATGAGATAGGGATCAACTTACCTTTAGGCAATATTAAAACTATGCTCGCTCCAGAGCCAGATTGACATCTCAACCCATCGAAGTACATTTTCCATTCAAGGTCATAATTGATTGCAAAAATGTTCTCATCAAGAAACAAATCCAAACCTATGAAGGATCAAGATGAGGGAGCATCGGCCAATTGATCAGCAACCCCTTGACCCTTTATTAACTTATGAGTAATGAACTTTATTTCAAACTCATAAAGTAACATTACACATTTCACCAACCTTCCAGTAAGGTTGGTACTAGAGAACAAATGCTTTAGAAGGTTACCTTTTACAATAGCATGCATTTCAGCATGGAGAATATAGTGCCTTAGCTTATGTGTAGAAAATATAAGAGCAAGGAATTACTTCTCCTTGGAGGAGTAATAGGTTTCATGATTGACTAGGATGCGACTAATGTAGTAGATGAATCTCTCTTTCCTAACATCATCATATTCAACAAGCAAGGTTTCCAAAGCATATGGTGATGCTGCAAGCTAAAGCAAAAAGGGTCTATCCTACATAGCCAACATTAATACAAGAGGATTGGAAAAATAGGCTTCGATTGACTCAAGATATTTATGGCATTCTTCATCCCATATAAAGTGGACATCTTTCTTTAACAGGTTAGTGAAATGAATGGTGCAATTAGCCAAATGAGATATGAATGTACAAATTTCCTAAATCTTCCCTTGTAAGCTTTGCAACTTAGTAATATTCTTGGGTGGAAGCATATTAACAATAGCATCAATCTTATTTGTGTTGAATTTTATTCCATTGTGAGAGACTATAAATCCCAATAGTTTTCTTGCATCTATGTCAAAGACACACTTAAGAGGATTGAGCCTCATCTTATAGAATCTAATCCTCTTGAAGATAAGACAAAGGTTCTTCACATGATCATGATAGGTTATGGACTTCCCAAAGATATCATCAACATAATCTGTTAAAATCTTATGAATGAAATCGTGAAATGTTAGGGTCACCACTCATTGCTAAGTATCTCCCACATTCTTCAACCCAAAGGCCATGACCACATAATAGAAACTACCCCAAGAGGTGGTGAAGTTTGTCTTGTATTCATTCTCCAGATTAATATGAATTTGATTTTAACCTAAGAAACCATCCATGAAAGAACACAAGGCATGGCCTATAGCTGAATACATAATCATATCTATATTACGTAATGGAAAATTATCCTTAAGAGAATCCTTATTAAGATCATGAAATTCAATGCACATATGAATATGGCCATCAGGTTTACTAGTAGCAACAATAATTAAAATCCAAGGGGAGTAATTGATTGGATGGATAAAGCCTACTTTTAATAGCTTCTCTATCTCAGTCTTAACCATCAATGCCACCCTGGGATTGAACTTTCAGATTTTCTACTTAACTGGTTTGGCATCAGGACATAGGATGATATTTTGAACCACTAGAGACTCATCAATGCTAGGCATGTCCTCATATGTCCAAGAAAAGATATCAAGATGAGAATGTAGGAGATCAAAATGTTCATCTACTTCTTCTAAGGAAAGACATTTCCTAATCTTAATTACCTTTTTAGAAGACTTAGGATCCATAAATACTTTAGTAGTATCACCTTTAAGGAGAGAACCACAATCTCTAGGATGTGATATTGGAACGTCATCACTAGCATTAGATAGAGGGTCCTCCTCATCAACACTCAAGAAAGATTCTCCAAAATATGCTTGTATGTGCAAGTGATACAGGAATCATTTTTTTTGATGAAAGGGAGGCAGAGGGGAATATTCACCTAAGAATTCCTCAAGTGCTTCATCTAAAGAGAAAAAATCTAAAGGGGATCTCTTAGTTTTCCCCTTATCCTCTATTAATTCAAGATGGACTAGACTCAATGGCTCAACTGAAATCATATTAACACTCCACCATGTTTTTTGCTTAGACTACTCAATGGAACATTCCAAACCTAGATAGCACTTTCATAGCTTAAAATAGATGGGGACATGGATTCCTTTCTCAATATACCCTAGGCCTTGCTACCCATAGTCATACTGAGAAGCGAGTTGATATCCAGAAGCATAACAATTTTGTAGAACTTCAAGAGGTGGTGGCTCTACGTAAAGGCATTCATTCCACCAATGAACATCAAACACATCTATGAGAGAAAATTTATCTCCTTTACTTGATTTTCAAATATTAACCTCTCTTGTAAGAGTGGGACTACTCTCCTTAGTAGGGTATGGACTAGTCTCCTAGATAAGATCACAATTCTCTTCCTCAACAAGAGCATTATCACCTTTTTCACCACAAGAATTTCATAACTCTAGAGGAGTGGGGCTCAATTTTTATACTGTAATGAAGAATTCAAATAATTCCAAGGATCCTCAATCATCACCAAAGAAAGTGTTGGATTCAAAAGAAGAGGTAGATGGGGAGGAATTAGGAATTTTTACTTTAGGTGACTCAATTTTAATGACATTCACTTCAGGGACAACCTCCATAGAGGATATCATCGAGGAACATGCCATAGCATCAAAAGTTAAAGATGGAATATAATTCACAACTAAACCTTGACTAGTAGCCACCAACTCACAAAGGTGGACAACTTCTAGGTCAACTTTGACTATGACCACTTAATTATTTGTGACAAAATTTAAAGAACAATGTAAAGTAGAAGTTACAACACATATAGCATTAATCCAGGATCTCCCCAAAAGAAGGTTGTAAGGTAAAGGGCTAGGAATCACATAAACCAAAGTAGGTAAGGTAACAGGGCCCAATTGCAAAGGCACTATTATCGCACCTAGAGCCTGGCTACTAGCATTATCGAACCCACAAATGTACTAAAAATTAGTTAGAGAAGATGAATCAACTTTAATTTTAGGTAGTAGGTCAATACCACAAACATTGAGAACCAACCCAGTGTCAATGAGGGTATTCTTGATGCAAATGTTATTAAAATTAATTATAATCATCAAGGGGTTTCCTTGCATCTACACATATGGAGGTAGAAGTTCTTGTAGATGGAATATAATATTCATAGAATCCACATGAATATGAGCCAACAATGCATTAAAATCCATGGGCCTAGCAGAGGTAGGCAATAGGATCTTCTTCAAGGCTTCCTGAAGCATTTCTTGATAAACAAGAGTGGTCTAAAGAAAATCCCAAAGTGAGATCTTTGCGAGAGTAACACAAAGTCACTCAACAAGATCATAATCACATGGTGCTTTAGTCATAAGTTTAGGTGCTAGAGGAAGACTTGGTTGAGAAGGCGGTAAAGAAGTAGGAACTTGGGTAGGTTGAGACATAGGAATAGAGAGTTTTTTATCAAAGTTCTATTTGTTTCTTCTTGTATTGTATGTATTCCCAACAATATTATAAGAAGTAGAGTCCATAGATTTTATGAACCTTGAGTACAAATTGAGTGAATAATCTTGATAAGAAATTCCATAGATAGAATGATCCTCCCTTGGAGAAGGGCTAGTTTGGGTAAAGTAAATGACAAATTTCTTAGGACTTGGAGGAGTCGTAGAGACCACCACTACATTTACTGACTCCTCAGCTTGCGAAGAAGAAGTTTTCTCAAAATATTTGCAGATAGGGGAAGATGCTTCTAATAAATAATCTAGATAATCATCCAACATATTGAAATCTTCCTTAGAGAAATATTCATTGTAAACATGAAAAAATTGTAGAAATAGATTTGACATGTTCATATTAGGTTCACCAAAATTTGAGATAAGAGTGATTCGTTACATGCGAGTCTCTTCATTCTAAAGAGATCACCAAGGAACAAACTCCCCTTATCCACCTCAACATAAGCTAGATGAAAAAATTAAAAGGGAAATGTACACAAGCTAACTTTAAGAGAAGACAACTTCAGATCCTGAGAGAGTGAAACTTCTAAATTTTTTCCTCTAGAAACAAAAGAGCTCTTTTCCAAAGGATGATAGTGTAGATTCAGGACACCAACATGGTTCACTATCATCTAAATGGCATGTTGGCATCCTAAGCAACAAAAAGATCAAGAGCTCACACAAGCAGAATAGGGTCTCACTTCCTAACTCAAATCTAAGGTCTGCTAAAAATAATAACTAGACAAAGAACATAAACTTCAAGAAAAGCATAAGGATATTGAAAATGAAGGTAATATTGTAGCTTAAAACTTTTCAAACTATGAAACTATAGATTTAATTAAGTGTTCTTTGTTGTCACAATTCTTTGTGAATGATTAATCTGTTTAGACCAATTTTACCAATTGTAGAAAGAGGTAGAAGATTGTAGAAGAATGAGACAAGAAGATAGAAGTGACACAACATATATGTGGAGAAACCCTTTCAGGAAAAAACTCCACCAAAATCAATAGTGCTTGTATTATTTAACCTTCAAACAAGATTACAATAATACTATATCAATTCATAATTGATATGCTTCCTTTCCTTCAACAATCCTTCTTCACAACCTGCAATAAACTCTCATGGAACTAAAATCCACTTGCTACAATTAATAGACAATAATGAGCATGTAAAACTCATAATAGTTGTACATAAAAAGAGCATAAAGCTCCTCACAAAAATATACGCATAGATTTGGCAAGTAGAGTTCCACCATGTAATCTGAGTCAAACCAAAGTCTTCCTCAATTTAGGTGCCCCAAACTAAACACTTAACTAAACTTTGGTCAAGAAAATATCTTGCAAACTCCACCTCAAAGTTTGCACCCAAGAATGGGCCCACTTGACTAAGTCATGTAAATATCTTCTCATACAAAAGGTGTTAACTGAAAGATGCCAACTTGGGCACCCAAGGCAGTCCCAAGTTAATCTTAGTTAACTAAAACATATCTCTCCACCAATTCATGCAAAAATTATGCATGATTGATCATCCCCACTTAACTAAAAGTATCCACCTATTATCTGTTATGCAACTGAAGTCACTAGTCATGCAACTCAAGTCAACTAGCATTCAACTCAAAATAATTACATGCAACTAAAGATAACTAAACCATAATTGAACTTAACTAAACTAATACTGAACTGAACTCCACAAATGTAAATATCAATCCCTAATTTGTAGGAACAAAAACATGCATTACTAAAGTGTTATCAATCTTCCAAATAGTTAACTAAAGCAAGGTGGGTTCCACCTTCTGTGTGGGCCTTCCATGTTCTCCTATCTTCTAGGAGCTCTTCTTGGACATCCCGACATATTCCTATCATTTAGGAATAATAAAAAATGTCAATTTACATGTTCATTTCATTCAACCTTAATCTCTTTCTAATCCTAGTGTTGGGGAACACTTTCCAAGGACTTAAAAGATGCATGAAATATGTTTAAGATTGCAATTAAATGGCATCTTATTCCCAAAAAAGGAGAACTTGGAGAAAACTTACCCGAGTCAACCAGATGTTTGAGTCTTCACTCAAAGCTCTACTTTGCAACCTACACATAAAAGAATAAGGGGAAAATGGTTGAGTTGTATAGGATCCTACCTCAGTCAAACCCCCATTTTGGTGTTCCCACCTCCATGGATAGTGAGATAGGAAATAAGTGTAACCAAAATGGAAAAAGCATGTGGTGAAAGAAAAACTCGCTTCAGGAGTAGAACTTGCACAACTGAGAGAGAGGGAGCATTACCCATGGGCCTAGACCCTCTTCAAAGCACATGGATGTACCATTGAATGCTTGCTTGAGTTGTAGCTATTGGAGGGACCTCATTCCGATAGAGCTTTTCTTGTAGAAGTATTGCTTTTCAAGAGTGAAGGGTGATTCAAGAGTGAAATTGGAGAGAGAGCTTGACAGAATGAATTGGACCCCCAAAATGAGAGCAAATGAGGGTTTTTTTTGCATGAAAGGGAAACAAAGAACCATTACACCTAAAATCCTGAGTGCCAAGACATGTGTCAAGATTCAAGATTTTAGATTCCTTGTTTCAAACTCAAAAAACTAATAAAATGCTAGCGCACTATGCATATGTCTACATGCTATGCAAGTGTCCAAGACATCGATTTTTGAGAAATGTGTCATTAGGCTGTTGTTATGTTGCCACTAGTCCACATGGAGTTAGAATTGTGAAATTTTGACCTATGGTATTTTCACCATTAATGTGTTTGGCAAAGGGCTTAAATGTGGAATTTCCCCTAGGTGCAATTATGAAACATTACAATATATAGATATATTATTATAGGTGTATATATGTATAAATGTTTTACTTGATACATACATATATACATATATTTTAATATGTATACATATACATATATCATATTTACTATTTCACAATAAGTATAAATACATGTATATTCATCCATAAACATATATAAAGTATTGGCTAATATATATAATTACACGATGAAGAACATAAACTCAATATAGAGATTTAGTCACATAATCCAAACTGAAGAATAATCAATAAATCAAAGACTAAAACCAAAACCTATTTCAAACCATCCTTAAACAATGCCTAAATTTTTACATACCAATTCCCAAACTAACTTGACTCAACTTGAACAAACTAGGGTGTGAGTGTGTGATAGCTCAAGTAGGCATATTAGAGTTACCAAAACAACCTCCTCTCCTCAGTGATACTCCCCGCCTCTTCTAAAGGCTCAATTATTTTTCCTAAATCCAACTTAGTGTATCATAAATTTTGTTAGCTAACCACATGAAATTCATTTGCATCACATATCGTTTGCATCATCAAAGTATTAAAGCAATAATGTTGCAATACATATTCATTCATAATATTTCCCATCAATATATACAAAATATAATCATGCATTAAAACATTTGGTAATCCCATAATGGAGTGTAAGATATCAAAGTCATGATTTACATTTAATATCATATTTACTCATAAATTTAAAAGTAATCTGGTAACTAAGAAATAGGGTGGGTATGTGCAAGATCCTGATGGGCCAAAAAGTGGTGATATGATGGGTGTGTGGCTGACAACTTTTTTTTCACCCAAAATTGATAAAACAAAAAGGGATTTTAAAGGTGATTCTCATATTTCCACCAATATAAATTATGCTCTAATTTGAATTTAATAAATTATTATTATTCATTTCTATTTGAATTACAACTAAAGTCCTGATTGATAAGATGATTGAAAAACATATATAATTTCAAATAGTATCACATTTTTTGAATCTAAAACATACGTCACATTCTATGCTTCACATACTTTAGGATTAAAAAATAAATAAAAATTCATGAAGCTTTGACCAAGTTAAGGTTGTCAAACATATAAGTTTTAATATTTTTTAAAAGTTGTAATAAAAAATTCATAATTAATTATTTACTTGGAAAAAATTACAAAAAATAATGCATCACATCTAGACATGAGTCCTCTCCTTATATCTAAAATCTTATAAAAAAAAAATTTATCATTTTATTGTGGTTAGGGTGGTCAGACAGACACCTACTTCTTATTCTTTCCCTGAAATTTACATACTAATTGAAATTTCAATTTTTCACCAAATGTTTTAAAAAATAAACTAGTAGTTTAGAAACTACATTCAATTTTCTATAGATTCTATTCTTACATATTTTTGAAATAATATAGATAACTTATTCAAATTTTTACATCAAGTTGCCTAACTCTTATTTTTCTAAATTTTTTGCCACTTAAGGGCCTATTTTTTCCATGATGATCTTGCACATACACGGGTGTAACATGTGGCAAAACCAATCTTTAAACCTTGAAAGTCTTCCACTTTATTTCTATTACTCTTTTTTCTTCTAGCATTAGTCACACCACATTAATGATCCCTAACCCATTTTCTTGAGTCATAGAATTTTGGACTTCTATACTTTCCTTTACCAAAATGTACATTTGGCAATCTATATCCCTAATCCTTTTCCTTTACCTTTCAATCCATATTATTTATTGGTATCATATTTTCCCTGACCCTTATCCCACATCTTCTTCCATTAGTATTAGGCATCCATTTCCTCGTTCCACCCTCCTCTTTGCATATTTTCCTTTCAAACTCCCAAGATTATTTATACAACCTTCTCTAAAATTAAGTCAATATATAGTAAGCCTAAACCCTAGTTCCAAACTACTCAATGCAACTTAGAGGTCTATAGATTATACCAACCAACTAAAACCCACCACAAGATATTCCTTTAATGACCAAGCCAATGCCATATTTTAATAGTGATATTTTCATATGTGTCACCTAGTCACTTTAATGGAATAATCACAACATGACACATGTCTTACATGCACCTAAACATCTAAAGCAAGTGGGAAAGTGTATTTTGATGTGATTAAATTTGACAACCTCCATATCCAGGAAATGATTTCCTTGTGAATTCCTTCTTAAAAATCACGTGTGACTAATCAAAAGGCCTCCAAATCTAAGAAACCTATATCTATATCCAACCAAAATTTATCCCTTTTTACACCCCAAAAAAAAAAAAAAGCTTTAGGGGTAACCTTATATAGATAAGTAATATACCTTTGTTTCTTAGATATTTTCTTACAAGGATGACCCTCACTAATAGTATAGATTGCTATTGATAAGATTTTCCATGGCCATAGTCCTATGAAACACATTAGCCCTTGAAAAGGGCTTCTAGACCAAGCCATGATGTCCCTATGAATTTCTTTCTAAAAAATATAAAGGGTAGTTGGATCTATTCCTATTAAGTTGAAAAATAAAAAGAGTGGGGTAAAGGAGACTAATGATGAAAACCCATAAGTGCACTAGAAGGTAAGTCTTGTAAAATCAACCTACAAGAATATAAAATAACGTAGAGATCAAGTAGGTATTAAAAATAAATTTTTGGTAGTATTATGTTTCTTGTACAACCCATAATAAATCAATGTATTAAAAATAAAGGAGTTAAGGATGCATAAACTAAATCAATTAAATATTTATTGAAAACTTTCATAACAAGAGAATAAAATAATTATTGGTGAGATCAAGATGGTTTTTGAAAAGAAAAAATGATCATGATAGAAAATAATGAAGAAGAAAGAATGTTGAAGCAACCCTTGGAGTAAGAGGAAAGATAATGGAAAAGGTTAGAAAAAGTGTGAGAAGAATCAAGAGTGTGTCAAGAGGGGTGCAATTGAAAAATCCCTAGTATTGAGATTGGTATATCCTCAATGGACATGGAGCTCAAGAATATTAAATAAATAGAGTGGTTTATAACCTAATTTAGAATTATAGTCTACTAAAATGATAAGGTAATTGAAATAATATAAGGAAACAATGAACTTAGTGAAGTTTGAACTTATTTGTAGGGATACTCTAGATGTAATTTCTATGGGGAAGAAGAGGAAGTAAGGGAAGAAGTAAATAATTTTTTAATTGGTGGAAAAGAGGAGATACTATTTAGCAATAGAATAAAAGAAGTCACTAAAAATTTAGAGTTTTCCAAGGAAACTTTGGAGATGATAGATGTCATCAATTCCTAAGTTGAGAAAGAAAACAACTAAAATAAAATTAAAGGTAAATCAATTACTAGTGATCATGTTTTATCAACCAACACATTCCCCAAACTAAAGAGATACTATGAGGAAAGGATCCTCATTAACTAAGAGTCACCTATCATGCTATCAAAATCAAGAATAATTTCTCAAGAGTCCATATAGGTAGTGAATCCTTAATTGGGCTAGATAAAGTAAGATAAATAAGAAATAGTGTATGATATTTGTGACAAATATTAGGAAGTGAGTTCTTATATATTCAATTTCCAAGAGATAATGGTAGACTAAGGGTCTTAAAAGTTAATTTTAAGCTCTTTCAAAAATAGTGTTACAAGGATAAAGCCAAGTCCAACTAGCACAATGCATAAGCCCAATTTTATGTCACTAACTTAGATTATGCAGATTCCATTATAGCTTGTAGTCATAAACCCTAAATATGTGAATAATTGGCACGATCCCAAATATATGATCAAAGGATTCTTACATTACATAAGTGTAGGAATGATCTAGTGTACCTTAAATACTAGCATTATAAATCAGTAAATTACATAAACTACCTTGTCTTCATTTGGCATAGGAAAAGGGGTGACAAATGATCTAGAAACCAAGCCTATCTTTTACATCTTTTAAGCTTCATTAGGAAAAAAAATCATTAATAATTTATAATATTTTGGCAATGTCAATATTTACAAATTTGAGGTGTTGATTTAGCTAGAATCTTAAGAAAGTAGTGCCTTATCCTACTAGAAAACAATCAACTCAAAAATAACAATAACAATGATAGAATAAATTTCAATATTGATGAGCCTATATCACATGACATAATCTTACAAAGCCTAGAATATATCCATCATGTTTCAAACAATGCATCCCATACTTAATAATCCATTTTTAGTTCAAAAAACCAACATACCAGGTTAGAAAGATTTCTAATTACAAACCAATCATAATAATATTTTTTATTACATTTCTTGGATATAAACTAACTAAACCTTGGTATAAGTGCAAAAAAATTCCACCTAAAAATCTCTTATATTCCCCATAGCATAAAAAAGGAAATGGATATGGTGTTGTACACCATTGTATAAAATGATTTATTATAATGTTGTAATTAAATAATTTTTTTCTTGTGATGCACCTAGGTGGTGCAGTTATTCACAATTGGTAATTATTTGAGGGACCACTTGATATTGTATTGTAACATTGTATTATTATTTAATGTGTGGGATACATGTGATAATAATTTAATATTGGAGAAATATTAAATAAAGTGAAAACTTAGTACCCAATATTAAATAAAGGATTAGTGGTTTTGTGGCACATTGTTTTATCTTACCACTTGGTTGTAATTGTGTGAGCTTGAGACTATAAAAGAAAGCACATTTTTAGTGGTTAAGGTTGGCTAAGTGTGTTGGCTAGGGTATGTGTAGGATCATCATGGAAAAAACAAGCCCTTAAGTGTTGAAAAATTCAGAAAAATCAAAGTTAGGAAACTTGACATAAAAAATTGAATAAGTTATCTATATTATTTCAAAAACATGTAAGAATAGAATCTGCAAAACATTGAATTTAGTTTATAAACTACTAGGTTTACTTTAAAAAAATATCTATTTGGTGAAAATCTGAAATTTCAATGCAGTAGCACTTAAATTTTAGGGAAAAAATAAGTAGGTGTCTATCTGACCACCCTAACCACAATAAAATGATAATATTTTTTTAATAATATTTTAGATATAAGTAGAGGACTCATGTACCAATGCGATGCATACTTTTTTGTAATTTTTTTCCAAGTAAATAATTAATTATGATTTTTCTATTACAACATTTTAAAAATATAAAAAATTGTATGTTTGAGCACCTTAACTTGTTCAAAATTTCACGAAATTTAATTTGTTTTTTTTAATCCTATAGTATGCAAAGCATAGAATGTGACACATATTTTAGATTCAAAAAATGTGATATTTTTTGAAAGCTATAGATGTTTTTCAATTAGCCTATCAACCAAGACTTTAGTCATAATTATTTATTAAATTCAAAGTAAAGCATAAGTTATATTGGTAAAAAGTTGAGAATCTCCTTTAAAAACCCTTTTTGTTTAATCAATTTTGAGTAAAAAAAAGGTCTTCAGCCACATATGCTACATATACCCATCATATCACCACTTTTTGGCCCATCATGATCCTGCACATACCCACTATCATTATTGAGTCTTTTTGAGGATTATATATGTGAAGCATGGAATGGGATGTGTGGATTCATTCTTGGACATATGAGGATGCATTGAGAGGTTTGATGTTTCAGAGTCATTCATTGTAACTCTTGTATGGATTTATTGTTGAAAAATATGATAAAGTATGAATGATTTTGTAGGCAGGGTTTTTCCCTCATCAGAGTTTTCTCAAGGTATATCTTGTGTCATTTTTGATGGGTATGTTGTCTATTCTCTTGCATATGGATTCTAAGTACTTATTTGTATACATTTTTATTTTGGGTTATGTAGAAATTGGCATTAGATGTCTGCAAGTTCCCTTATAAGTGGTATTAGAGTTGTGTTTGTAGTTGTGTAACCCTAGGTTGAGAAAATATTGTTTGAGTTTGAATCTATGCATTGCATGAAAGAATGAAAGGCATAAAAAGATATAAGGGTTTTGTATGTTGTTTATTGCAGATCTAAGGGTTTTGGGTTTTTTTTTTTATGATGGGTTGTGTGTAGATTTAGGGTGTGAAAAATGTTGGGTAAAAAGGGTTTCTTGGTTGTGCATTCAAATGAGGATTTTGTGGGGGAAATTTTGTAAATAACCTAAGATAAAATAGACCTCACGGTTGGATTTGGGTTGGCTGAGAGACGTAAATTGATATAAAATTTGACCTATTTTTTTTACTGAATAAAATACAAATTTATTTAGCCTCTACCCCTATTTGGTTGTACGGACGTCAAAATTGGTCTTGAAAAAAAAAATTAAAAAAATTATTTCCCATCACTTAAAAAATTTTACCTAAAAAACAAATAAGAAAAACTTGAAATCAAAATTTGTATTGAGCTTTTATAGTTTTTATCGCAGCCATAGGGACTGTCAACCTTTATTAGTGGGGGTACCGCTGCCAATGGTCCCCATTTGGTAGGTGTTGGTGGGCCTCACCACGGAGGTGGGAAAAAATTAATACTGCCCATTTTTTTAAAATAAAATTTTATTATTAAATTTATGTGCCATGAAATATTAAAAAGTCGCTAACTATTTTTAATATGCAAAATTGAATTGATTTGAAACATAATTTTGGGTCTAGTGGCTAATGGGTGGCACTGCCTGGGTGGCTCTGCCACTACTGGTGAGCCACTACCCCACCATCAGGGGGGCTAACTTTTTGATCTCATAGCCAAATTGTGATTTTTCTTTCGAGGGGCATGTAACTTTCACCCAGATGGTCCAATTTTTGACTTTTTGAACTTGTTGGAAAGGTGGCTTAGTGCTCTACACTGTAGTGTTAGTGGTTTCTTTAGATTTTGCTATTTTGA
>VDFB02071238.1:0-2500 GCA_007258455.2 Sequoia sempervirens
CTATGTATATTTGGCATTGTAGCCATTACCATGGGATAAATTGTATTTATCTTTTTCTAGGGTTTAGGGTTGTATGAAAGCATTAAAATATTGGAGATAAAATTACTTTAGTGGTTGTCCAATATTATTCTAGCAGGTCTTTTACAATTTCTCTATTTGTGGTGATGTAGCTTGAATTTTCAATGAAGCTTGTGGGGTTATACAGATTTTTACATGGGTGCTTTGCATAGATGATCTCCACAAAATATGGTTAGGATTAGTTATTTTTTCACTCTTGGTCTATTGTTTTGATTCTATGTGTATATAGCCATTTTCGAGATTTGAAAGTGATTATCATTCTCTTTCTTTCTTCCAGCAAAAAATATGGTTGGGCTTGGTTATTTGCACATTGTTGGTCTATTGTTTTGGTTGTCTATGCATGTCTTTTGCATTGTAGCCATTACCATGGGATAAATTGTATTTATCTTTGTGTAGTGTTTAGGGTTGTATGAAAGCATTAACATGTTAGAGATAAAATTACTTTGGTGGTCGTCCAGTATTATTTTAGCAGGTTTTTTACAATTTCTCTATTTGAGGTGATGTAGCTCAAATTTTCAATGAAGCTTGTGGGTTTATACCAATTTTTACATGGGTGCTTTACATAGATGATTGATGTATTGTCAATTTCTTCTTGTTTTATATTTCTATCTTTTGTGTTATACCCATTTTCGAGACTTGAAGGAGATTATTGGTCTTTTAGGGTGGAGAGTGTGTAGTTAAATCTTCTTTGTTTCATGAAAAAATAATGGATAGGGCTACTAATTTTTGGCTGTTGAGTTCTATTCTAATATCAATTTTACAATTTCTTGATTTCTCTATAATACTTAGTGAAAGTGGCCCTTGTTTATTCATACATATGTAGACACATATATATACTTTGTGCATCTTTGGTACCGTACACATGGTTTGGTTTTCATTTTCAATGAAGCTTGTGGGGTTATACTCTGTTATACATGGGTGTTTTGCATAAATGATTAATTTATTGTTAATGTCTTCTTAGTATATTTTCTTTTCCTTTATACCTTTTACCATAGGAACAATTGTAGTTAAATCTACTTTTTGTCACTGTTGATCTATTGCATTGATTATCTCTGTATATCTTTGGTGTTGCAGCTATTAGCATAGGAGGAATTGTAGCTATCTATGTGTAGGGTTTAGGGATGTATGAAACTATTCACATATTGGTGATAAAATTGTATTGGTGGGTGTTTACTGTTATCCTAATAGCTCTTTTTACAATTTCTCTATTTGTATATGGTATTTAGTATCAGGTGATGTAGCTTAAATTTTCAATGGAGGTTGTGGCCTTATACTGATGTTTGGATGGCTACTTTACATAAATGATTAATTTATTGTTAATTTGTTCTAATAATTTTTTATCTTTGGCGTTATAGCAATTTTTGAGACTTGGAAGAGACTACTACTCTTTATGGGTGGAGAAATTGCAATAAAATGTTCTTTATTGGTTACTAAAATTTGGTTGTTCAATATTGTGCTAAGTATTTCTTCATATTTATCAAAGAGATACGGTTGGGCTGAGTGATTTTTGTGGCCCTTGTTTATTCTTTGTAGTTATGGTTGTGCCACTTTGGATTTTTATAGTAAAATCTTGTTTCTTTCATTTTTGCCCTACTATTTAGATTATCTATGTATATCTTTGACATTGGGAGCTCTATTTACTGTGGGTTTAGGGAAATTGTAGAAAAATATTTTTCCTTCCATGAAGAAAATATGTTTGTGGTGAGTAATTTTTGTGGCCTTTGTTTATTGTTTGTAGTTATCACTGTGCATTTTTGGCTTGATACCTGTTGCTATAGGGGCAACTGTAGTTCAATCATCTTAATTTTATGAAAAAATTCAAGCTGTATTTCCTCACATTAAATATTATAGAGAAATAGGGAAATTATAAAAGATTTATTAGAATAACACTAATTTAGCTTCAAGTCTCAATTAAGTGTGTATACATGTGTGTATATATACATATATATAAGAAGGCTCTTTCGACAATGTGATTTAATCAATATAGTTTCTCACACATTTTACAATAGATCAATGTTAAAATTGTCGAGCCTTCTATCGAAAGGAACAATTAGCAAAGACTGGGTCACATCAATAATAAATTAATCATTTCTGCAACATACCCATGTGGACATACATATATATATACATGTCTACATAGGAATACATATATATGTGTACAAATATACATAGATATATACATGCATGCATATGCATATATATACATGTAAACATGCAGATACTCATATACATGTAGACATAGAGATATATATATACACATGTACACTAAATTAATCATTGATGCAAAATTACCATGTAAAACCACTTACAGATTCCATGGCACAACCTTAACTACCCCCAATATATTATAGGATGGAGCAGAACATGACAATTTTAACAATGATTTGCTACTAAAGCAACACCACACTTTCTATTTGTAGAA
>VDFB02071238.1:5000-30835 GCA_007258455.2 Sequoia sempervirens
TGTGGTTCTTCACTATTTCCCTAATAATCTTGTTTGAATTTTTGTTTTTCTGTATAATATGTATATATGTATATATATGTGTATATGTATAAATGTACATATATATATGTCTATGGGAAATTATACTACAAAATGTATGGGAAAATATATTGGTTTGGTAGGTTTGTTGAAATAGCCATTGTGGTTTTGGTTTGATAGCAGACTATTGTAAAATTCTTCAAATAGAGAAGAGTTTCCTACAGTTGATAATGAGAATGTGGGGCTTGTATCTTCAACAAAAGATATTCGTAAATGTTGCTCATTGGTGAATAAGTATTGCACAAAAAATTATGGAACTAGAATTTACAAGGAAACTATTACATAGACTGGCTATCTTCTATTAACATGTTTCATGATATTCTTCTGCCCTCATCTATTTGACTATCAATAACTTTCATGATATTGTTTTCCACTCATCTATATGAAGTTGCCTGTGGCAGCGTATTTTATTGTTCTTGTATCAAGGATTGTTTTGTAATCTTTAAAATTTTGTAATCTTTAACCTGCTTAATTTCTTTGGATGGAAATTGTTATCATTCAAATATATTTTTTTATATATAGATAAATAGATACATGTGTACATATGGATATATATATCTACTTATTTGTGTTTTACAAAATATCTAAATAGAGGAAAAATTGAACACATATATGTATTTAAGGATTTCTATTCTTGTTGTTCTATATTCTGTTGTTTCTATTAAGAAATATGAACCAACAAGTAGTAATATATATACAAATGCTTTCATATAGGTGTTTGTACAGATATAGCAAGAAGATTATACGCATTCTAAGTTCTCCACGAGTTGGTACTGAATGTTGGAATACATTAATCTTTGATTTTTTACTGTGGTATAGAGGTTTCAATGAGTCAACTATGGTTGGAAGATTCCTTTCCTTTAAAGGATTCTACAACTATGTCTGCGGAGTTGAGGTCCATGGATGGGTCTCTAGAGCCCCAAAAAATTTATTTGGTGATTGATATGGTGTCAACTTGTACACCTAATGCTGTTGAGTTTGACTCTGAAGATGCCATCCACTAGCCTACATACTCTAATTCCATAAGTTTTCCTTCCTTTTTCATTGTACATGATGCAAGCTTGCTCTTATTTTTTCCTACCTTTCTTGTTGCTACTTGATTGGCATTTAGGTGTATGCATATATAGCTATCCCTAGTAAAGGATATAGATATGAAAGTAGAAATTATGCATTGATCTTTAAGAGGATATATATATGAAAGTAGACATGCATTGATCCTTTTGAGCACATAATAATGTATCTCTTCTTAGCCTCCATTTTCCTTGCTTGTTTTATCGATTTGGTGTGATGATGTGCATTTTACTTGGTTACACTTATGTTTGTAGGTTGCAAAGAAAGATCCAAAATTTACCCCATTTGCAATTCATTCTATCAATGTCGACGATGTTGTTTCCTCTCTGGTCCTTCAAAAAAATTGGCAATGATGAAGGGAAGGTTGAGTGATACGAGGTTGTCTTGTATAATGGCCACCATTTGCAAATAGGAACTCTCCCTTCCAAATGTAGTGATATGTTGTTTACAGGTGCCTTGAAAATATGGTCCCTTATATGTTTAAAAGATGTTTGTAGCAATACCCAAGATTCAACGTGGGCTACGTTGTTTGTTGTCTATGCTAAAGAAATCTCTCTTTAATTTATGCGTCATATAATTTGTGCAATACATTGTTTTGATTCTTTTTTAGGGCCTTAATCATATCCAACTAAGTTTCAATTATGCATGATTGTCAAATTATTGGAACCCCTAGGTATTTGTTCAGGCAGCAAGAAGAGTAAATTTTGGCACCTAACTCACCTTCTCATTTTAAACAAGCCTCTAAATTTGGTGTACAAGTGTCCCCTAATGAACAAAATATCCCTCCAAAGGTCATCCCTATTAAAGCTTTGAACATTTATCAAAATGTTTAGACAGTGAAACAACGTGTAGCACATATTAGGGAGATGCATCATTTTTAAAAACAAAGAGGTGAAGGGAAACTATTTAGTTTTGACATTATAGATGTGGAGGGGATAGAAATACATATTACTTGTTTTGATGATATTGCTAAATTGCATTATGGTCGAGTTGAGGTGGGGTTTACTTATTTAATATCGAGGGGATTGGTTAAGGAAGCCAATAAAAGATTAAATAAATTAAATAGTAATCTTGACATTGTTTTGGATAAAAAATCAACAATAAAACGATCTGAAGATGAGATTCATGTCCCAAAACGAACTTCTTTTATGTCGGTTAGTGAAATAAGAAACTATAGTGATATTTATTTTTTTGATATTATTGGCATTGTAGTGCATGTTGGGTACATTTCAACTAATCATAAGAGAAATGGATCTAAAACAATCTGACGAACCATTAAACTATATGATGTCTCTGCTTCTCTCACTGATGTTAATTTGTGGGGCACAAGCTAGAATGAAAAAGGTGATACCTTGCACTAGATGTACCTTTCTAGGGATTGTTGTTGTCTGTAGTGGTTGTGTAGTGGATGGAAAATTCAACAACACATCAATAGGAACAATACTTGAAATTAACCCTTCTATTCCTAAGGAAAACACTCTTAGATCCAAGAGGCCAATTAAAGTAGACCAAGTAGCTTCAATTTTTTTTGCACCTCAGAGGTTGCATGCTTCAAATGATAGAGTTACTATTTGCATTTATCTTAAACAACTGCCTTCATTTGGGAGAAACTGTTGAAGCAATTTTTAAAGCAACCATTCAACTTGCATATATCTTTATTGCTTTGATTAGAACAAAAATGTATAATTCAGTGGAACGCTTGAAAACAACAATCGCAAAAGCAACGAAAGTTGATTTCGAAGCAAAGTGTAAACTATTGCTTGCAAACTTAATGAAGATATCTACTCCTACTCTAGAAAAAGGCTCCACTAGCGAGCCTATGCTTTGACTTCTTTTTTGCACTTCTGGTCATTTCTCATAGCTTTGACTTTTAAATGTTGACTATGGCATGCTAAGATTTATCTCTAAGAAATATGGATATAATTTATACCTATGTTTACATCTACATATTTGCATGTTTATTCAGTTGACATCTTTTTTATTATAGCATGGTGCATATATTTTGTTGTCATTATTGCTTTTGAATATTTGAAATCAGTTGGATGGTTATATGATATGTTTACACAAATTACAATTTGAAAGACAACTAAAAAAATTATTTCCACATATATTTCAAATATTTTCTATACATGCAATACTTTACAATATATTTTAATATATATTAAATATTTTTTAAATGGCTAATTATTGAGATTAAACTTCTTTATGTAACATTTAAAATCTACATGAATCATATAAGTTTTTTCATTATGCTAAAATTAGGAGTGATAAATTATTTATTTCATTAGTTTAATGACATTGTATTTGATTTAAATTTTCTTTGAATGCTAATCACTCTTGGTTCTTGGTTGCCATTCACATACAAATTTACTTATATATATATATATATATATCTGTGTGTGTGTGTGTGTGTGTGTGTGTGTGTGTGTGTGTGTGTGTGTGTGTGTGTGTGTGTGTGTGTGTGTGTGTGCTTCTAAGTCTAATGAATATCAAAAGTAGGTCAGAGATAAACTTGTCTCATGCCTGGACCAATCTATATAATAGTTTGCTTCGCAATTCAATATTCAAGCTATTATAAAGAAATTTACTATTTCAAAAAGGAAAGTGTGAAAAACCTATTAAAAAGACATTTACTATATAAGAACTGCCTTCACAATTGTAAATTTTTGATTTCTTTGTAAATCTTATTCACCAATTTGGAAAATTTTTGGAGATCATTTGTTTAAGACGTAAGGTCCAAGCTATGAGTAAAAGTTTTCAAGAAGACAAGCAATAAACAAAGGGAAAAAAGTATGTTTGTAGGTATATGCATATGCATATGTATATTTATATGTATATGTATATGCATATTTATATGTATATATGTATATTTATATGTATATGTATATTTATATGTATATGTAGATGTATGTATATGTATACATATGTGTATGTGTATGTGTATGTGTATGTATATGTATATGTATGTATATGTATGTGTATATCTATATGTATAATGTTGATGTATATAATTTTCTATTTTAATTCCTTTCACACATATATAGTCTTCTATATATTCCATTTTTCGCTTTGGTTGCATTGCTCGATGGGTGTAGAATGGTCAAAACCTCCTATGCACTTCCACTAGTTCACTGATTGGATGTTCAACAAGTGTTGTGTTATGCAATCTTCACTACTTTGTAGACGTATTATTGTTGTAAGTTTTTTTTCCTCTTCCTTTTTGGTCATTTCATACACACCTAACCACCGATGTATATTGTGATAGTTTTGTTTTCTAAATTTATAATTTACTAGCCTATGGGTTTAACCCTTTTCTTATTGTAGGGATAGAGATCCTTTAGTGCAAAGAAAAGTTGTACGCTTGCCCCTTTTCTTTCTGCATGGTTACATACATTCCAAAAAATATCCAAATGACGTATGTCTATGTAGTTATTTCTATGCATTGTATTCTTTGAAACAAAACCTTTGTTGTTTCTTTGTTCTCTTCCTTTAAACAAATTTTTTTGTATTTCATCTGCATAATTCCATTTTCTATAGTTCTTTATGAGGCATTCTCTTTTCCTAAAAAATTATTGGAGCCAAAAGAGCTCTAATAAAATGAATATATGTATTGGAAGATATAATTTTTTAGCAAGTTCATTATTCTCAAGAACCATGCAATTTCCACTTCTTACACACACATATATATAGCTGTAATAGAAGAATTATATGAAAAGTATCACAATAACACTTATTTTTTACTAAATATTATACACAAGAATTCATTTCCCCTGTATTGATTCAACCAGCTAGACCATTTCCAACCCACATAATTACCAAGGTCCGTTTCACCTCAAAAAATAAAACCGCATAAGTTCTCATCAACCGTGGCATTCCCGACATTGGAAAATCTAATTCACCCACACCACAATGGCTCTTTTGATAGTATGACTTAATGAAAGTGTGCTTTCCCACATGG
The DNA here is from genome assembly GCA_007258455.2 of Sequoia sempervirens. Taxonomy (NCBI): domain Eukaryota; kingdom Viridiplantae; phylum Streptophyta; class Pinopsida; order Cupressales; family Cupressaceae; genus Sequoia; species Sequoia sempervirens. Next base: position 10,108 of record VDFB02071238.1, read on the forward strand.
AAACATTCAATATAGCATTTAATTTCCCCTCCAACCCCATATCCTGACGGGAAGGTGCATTTGTGCTCGTTCCAACAAACACTTGCCATTCACTTTCCCTGTTACAACGACACCATTCTCCACCACCACTAGCCCACGTACCTATGAGTGACCACATCACTACAAAGGAAAGAAATGGTACCCTCCCCATTGGAAAATTTGAAGCTACATTCTTGGCCACAAAACCCATATTGCCTTAATCAGAAATTCAAGCTACATTGCCTAGGAGTAGATTTAGTACTCAAATAGATAATTTGCAAAAGAGCTATTCCATAATGTTTGTAGTAGGTACAATGAAAAATCATAGCCCATAGACTAATCTCCATAGTACATTTGTCCATGTTCCCACAGTTGCCTTCTCATCTTCCCAGGCATAAATTTTTCTTAGGTGAAAGAAAGAATATTTAACTGCTATTTCTTCATCCATATAGAAGCACAACATGAACCATCTATAAAAACCTAATTTTACAAAATACCCATGTGAAATCACTTACACATTCTGTACCACCACACTTTCAAAGCCCCCCAATCTAGCACAAAATGGATCCATACATGATGATTTTAACAATAGTCTACTACCAAACCAACACTATGATGGCCCTTTCAATAGGATAACATCATCAAATTATACATTCGCATATTGTAGTATTGAATATAAAGTATACTCTCCCACACACCAACATTCAATATTGCATCCACCATCGTGCAATGATAGGAAACATTTGGCCTTGTACAAAAAAATGTTGGCCATTAACATTCCTTGTATCGAGTGCACCATTCTTGACCACCACCAGCCCATGTAATAACCAACACTCGCATCACCACAAAAAAAAATGGTGTCCTTGTCAACCCCCAACAGATCCCCATTGCCAACAATTCCAATTTGTGGTTGCGCTAACAAAAATATCGGCGAAGACTTAAAAAAAAAAACCCCAATCCATGTAATTGCTAAGCTCCACCAATCCAATATACATATATATAGATGCAATGTATCTATATATATATAGTGTATGTCATGCTAGATGAGTAGTTTGCATAGATGGTTAATTTATTGTCTATGTGTTCTTGTCAAATGTTTGTATCTTGTTTGTTATACCCATTGTGGAGATTTGAAAGAGATTATTGTTCTGTATGGATGAAGGAATTGTATTTAAATGTCCTTTCTTTTGCTAGAAAATATGTTGAGGGTTGGTAATTTGTTTGTTGTTGGTTTATGGTTCTGGTTATCTATGTCTATTGACCAATGAGGAAGATTTTGGAAAATTCTTTGTTTAAGAGGTAACCTCCAAGCTGTCAGTAAAAGTTGATCCCTATTGCTAGTAATTCCAATTTGTGCCTGCGCTGACAAAATCCCTCATGGAGACTTCAAACAAAAATCCCCAACCCATGTAATTGTGAAGCTCCACCCTCATGCCAATAAACACTTGCGACTCAACTTCCACCTATCCAGCCATCCCATCTTTACATATAGGGAAATAGGGAAATTTTAACATAACTATATCAACATCAACAAATGTGTGTATCCTTCCAACTTCCCAAATCAATTATTCAAACCTAGGTCCCCAAGGTAGTGCCTATTTTCTCTATGTTATGCAACAATTATATGATGCAACTTAGAAGTATAGCACCATAGGCTTAATTGGAAATTGAAGTTGCATTGTTTGGTATTCAATATGATGAACAAAAGATTTATAGAAAATACCCATGTAAAATGACTAATAGACTTCATAGTACAATAGTTTCAAAACCGTCAGATCTATTATAGAACTGATTCAAGCATGACTATCTTACAATAGTCTCATACACAAGCAGCACCACAATGGATCTTTCGACAATGCAACTTAACCAATACATTTTCTTGCCTTACAAAGAAAAAGAACAACGAAAATAATAGTTTGTTATAGGAAGCTTTGAACAAATGACAAAAAAAGAGTATCACGCAACATATTGGTAGAAGGAAAGTAGTATATGTAACAGTCGTAAGACATATTAAGATGATACTTAAGATTCAAATGTATGTCGCTCTCCAGTGTTTCCCTGTTAGTTCTTTTACAATTCACCTATTTCTCTATAATATCTAATGGTAAATTGTGGAGCCCAACTTTATAATATATGCATGTATATATATATATATGCATATATATGTATCTATAAATGTACATGTATAAATATATATGTATGTATATATATGTATGTATATATGTACATGTATATATATATATGTATGTGTATAGATGTATATGTATATATATGTACATGTATATATGTTTCCATATATGTATCTCTATATCTATGTATATATATATATTGTGTTGTAATCGTGCAACAGGAAGTAAATGCAATATTCAATGTTACAGTGTGGGGAAGTGTACTACAAAATATGCTAGAAAATATATTGATCTAGATGCATTGTCAAAAGAGCCATTTTGGCATTATTAATATGTTGCAATCACTCCTATCTTAATATGCAATTGGGAAATAAAACTACCAACCCTAAGCATTTTAACAGAAGAACCTAGATATAACTACTATTGCTCCTATACAGGTATTTTTATATATCAATCTGAAAGGAATTGAGTACATATAGATATGTGCATATGTATCTATCTATCTGCTAGGGAACTCAATACAATTTTCCTCTTTGTGTGTGATATTTACTATCAAACAAGTGTTGTTCTAATACCTGTTATATAATTCCTCTATTTGTTTTCAATATGTACTATGAAATAATGTAGCTTGAATCTTATATCAATATGTCTCATGATATCCTTTTCCCCTCATTTGTTTCAAGCTTTACAAATATTGCGTGATTAAATGCTCTCTTCTTAGGAAATAGCAACTTCAAAAAAATAGCCTATTAGCTAAAGATATAAAGTTCAACAGATAAGAGACAATGCAACTATTGCTATCTTTTGCAGTTAAAGATGCAAGCATATCTAGTCAACTGTTACATATATTACTTGTGTTGTGTGAATATGTTTTGTTATATTCTTTCCTTTATTGTCCATTCTACTATATATTCCACTTACCAATATTGTACTTACCATCTTCAAATCGTATTATGATTTTTTTTTACTAGGATATCTCTTCTCTATATACTTCTTAACCCACAAAAAATAGTACAATGTTATAGAGTTTGGTTCACAACACCCATGTTTTTGCATGTTCCAGTCACCACACCTATATATCAAGACAGTCGTGGGTTTAGTGCTTTTCGATTCTATCATTGTATATTTGTTGTTGCTTATACATAGACACATAAATTATCACACACACTTTCCCATCAAAAGAACAAACTCTGTTCTATTCATTGTATTTTTCATTGTTTCCAAATCCCTCTTTTCAACATTTTTAGTGCACTACTAATACACAGTTGTTTTTTTAGTATCCCATCTATTCAAAATCTCCCATTTTATCTCTTTCTATTTACAACAAACAATGCTAACCTATTTTATTCTATGTGTATATTTTTCCCTTTATAATGTTGCATAAAAGCAATACACATCGATCGATGTGGCTATGAATAGCAACTAGACACCGCTATCATGTTCTTCTATGTGGACAAACAAATTGTTCATAGCATCACACTATTTATCCCTAGAAGCATATGAGAGTGGTGTATGTTGTTCCATTCCACTAAAGCAAGCGATTTTTACAATACTCTACTATTGACCGAGCACCACACTACTGAAAAGCCGCATTCTTTCTAAGCTCCACATTGCCATTAAAGAATGCATGTCAAGTCACTACCCATATAAGTAAACAAGGACAAGATTTAACTATGATAAAACTATGCATAGAGAATGATTATGTCTTTCAAGTCTCCAAAATGGGTATCACGGAAAAAATACAAACAAATAAAAATGAAGATTTCTTACACATAACTGTTTGCTAACATGGCTATGTGAACCCCAATCAAAATACCTGAAAAATAATAAGAACAAACACATTAGATTGTGAAATGAAATAAAGAATAAGAATTCCCCATGAAATCCATTAGCATAGTTGAAATTAGGAAAAAAAATGAAGAGCACAATAAGAAAGTAAATAAAAGAGAGACGAAATCCAAATTAAACTAGCAAACTCATGATCCCATGGGGGAATTGGTGCCAATTTGATGTGAAAATTGGCCCTTTCCCAATTCCTATGATGCAAGATTGATGTGTTGATGAAGATTAATCCACTTTGATGAAGGATGGTGAGTGCTTCCAAGCTAAAACCTGCATAACCTAGCCAAGAACTCAATGGTATTGATGAAATTTGCTAAATATTTGAGTATAGGAACTTTGCATAAATTGTGGATGATCAAATGAGGAGATGAGTCTCTTATTTATAGAATGAAAAGATGGATGAATGTCCAAAATTGAGAAATGTGGGACTAACATTCAACCAATGGCAAGATGCCACTTGTCAACCTATGAGTGGATGGAGGATGTGTATGTTTTGAGGATTGTGCCAATAAATGCCTATTTTTGAATTTTGAATTTTTTGAAATGACATGCAAGAGGGAAGAAAGAATGCATTGAATGCCACTTGGCTCAAGGAAAAGGACATGTAAGAGAGATTAAATTCCTTGTTGGATGTACATGTAAACTTAGATTTTGAATTCAAACTTGGAGAATATTCCTTAAAAGATGCCTTGTTGAGGAAAATAGAGATTTAATAAATTAATTAAATCTATTTTCATGTGCAAGTGGTAAAATTTGGAGGATGGGACATGATAGGAGATTAAATTAATCAAAGTTAATTAATTTAATGAAGGGGATTAAATGATGTGACTTATTTGTTTTAAATTTGTGGATTTATTTAAATCAAATAATGAGAAGAATGTGATAAGAGATTAATTAAATAAAGATTTATGATTTATTTAATTAACATGGATGATGTTAGATTAAACTAAATAAGGTTTTAATTTATTTAATTTACTAGATAGACTTAAGAGATTTAATCAAATAAAATTAATTTTTTAATTAAATAGGATAATTAGATCAAGATGGTTAATTTAATTATCAAGAAGAGGTGACTTAATTAGATAACTAGTTTATTTAATTAAGAGAGGAATATTGATGAATTTAATCAGATAGGGGAATTTGATTAAATGGTTAAACCAAAGGATGATTCAAGATGAAACGATGTTAGTATGCGAGATCAGATGCACAATGTCAATTGATACATTTTACCTATCTACAATGCCATTTATTCAAAATTTTCTATTTTATCTCTTTCTTTTTTTAACAAATATTGCTAACCTCTTTTACTCTATATCTAAATTATTTACTATATAATGTTGGACATATACAATAGACATTCAAGAAAATTACTATGCTGTAAATTCTCTATTCCATGTCCTTTCATGCTGCAACAACTTTGCCCAACCATATTTTACTTACTCTTCTTATTGTGTGATATATGGTAAGAGTCCTTGAGATTTTTCATGGACCTTACCTACTTTTCTTGCTCCGGGGTTTAGCTAGAGCCCATGAGGCTTCATGATGCCAATATGGTAGGGAGGACAATGAGCGTGGGTTTAATGGTTTTGAATTTTATTGTCAATATATTTCTTGCTCCTTATATACATGGACAAATAACCCTAACCTATTTTATTCTATATTTATATTTTCACCTTTCTAATGGTGCATGAATACAATAGAAATTGAAGCAAATTAGTCTATTGTAAATTGTGTATGTCAAGTTACTTGTGATTCTTAAGTTCTCTTCCAATAGTTGTTTTAGAATTTCTTTGTTTTTGTTTTTGTGTCATATTATCTAAGAGTCCTTGAAATTTTCCATGGACCTTACTTTCCTTTTTGCTTAGGTGTTTGGCTAGATACCATGAGGGTTCATGATGCTAATACAGTAGGGAGGACAATGAGCATGGGTTTAGTGCTTTTGGATTCTATCATCATATATTTTTTGTTGCTTATATACATAGAGACACAAATTCTCACACACACTTTCCATCAAAAAACATACTATATTCTATTAATTGTATTTGTCATTATTTCCACAACTATCTTTTCAACATTTTTAGTATATTAATTATACACAATTGTTAACGAGTATCCCATGTATTCAAAATCTCCTATTTTATCTCTTTTTTATTTACAAGAAACAATGCTAACCTGTTTTATTCTATTTCTATATTTTTTTCTTTATAATGTTGCACATTAGCAATAGGCATACAAGGGAATTACTGTATTGTAAATTGTCTATTTCATATTCTTTCCTACTCTAACAAGTTGATCCAATGCTTCTGACTCTTGTTGAACACCACCAACATGACATGTAAGTACCAAACTTTCCTATTATCAATAAATATATATTTTTAACCAACTGTAAATATTGTTAATTGTTTCACTTACTTTTTTTTCAATGAAATGTGATTATGCCAATAATATGACTTTCCACATAGGAAATTAAGTGTACTCAATGACATGATATGTGATTCAAAAACATGAAACTATTCTTTGCTAATGACCATCTTCCTTTTGTAGGTGGAAATCTACATAATTATAATAATCAAATATGCTCTTCATTGGATAGATATTTGCATAGCACATATTTCATTTAAAATGATGGATATCAAGAGCCAAAAGTAGCGATCTTGCCTTGCAAGGTGTGCAACAAAATGTTATAAAATTTGTGGCATTTTCCATGTCTTTAAAATTCATGACGTTCATCATGAAATTATAAGTTATGGAATTTTCCATGGGTTTTATAACATTTCAGGCTGCATACCCTATAGGCCAAAAGTGCTCTGGTGTGTACATGTCATATTTTCCATGTGGAAATTCTTTCAACTCAATACTATGTATACATTCACTTCAACATAGGTGCTCCACAAAATTTTTTTGCCTCTCCCAACTATATAATGCTAGCATGTCAGTAAATAGATTTATTCGACAAGCCATAAATACCAATAATTATTTTTACTTTTCCATTGTCTTTGATCATTTTGCACATATACTTAGTTACTTTTAATGCCTCCTTTTTTATTCCAATGGGTTTATTACAACATATTTTTGGAAGTGAAATAAATCATTATTTGATTAATTTATTGTTCATGTCTTTCGTTCTTTGTTTATTGTTGCTTTTGAAACCAAATTGAACGGTTTTAACACTGATGCATTGCGAAATGTGTGAGAAAGTATACTTATTAAGTTGCATTGTTGAGAGATCCATTGTGGTGTTGGTTTGATAGCACATTATTTATTGTTCATTCCTTTTGTTCCTGTTGATAGCAGGTTGTAGGGTTTTACATTGAATAAGATGCATTGTGCAAATAGCGAGTGAAATGTTGCTAAAGCAATAGACCATTGTTAAAATCATTGCATTCTGCTTTAGCTTCCCATTTCACATCATTCATTTTTTCCTTACATACATATATGTATATGCACAAATTCTTGTATAGATTTACTATTGTGTTTTTTGTATTGCCTCAAAACAAGGCCTGCCTTGTCATTCAATTAAAATAATAATGAATGTTGAATTTTCACAGTATCTCTCATGCATGTTTCATTCTTCTCTTGCTTAGGGTTCTCAATATAGGCCATCCACTCTCATTATGCCATTATGGTAGGAAGACAAACAAGCATGGATTTTGTAGTTCTACATTTAATGCCATACACTTGTTCTTACATATATATGTCTAGACAAATTGTTGTATATATTTGGTGATAGTTTTCTAATGCTCCCTACAAACAATATGTAGCTTCTAATTCAATTAAAATACCTTGACAAAGTATGCATGCTATTTGAATCCTAGAATTATGGAGCTGATACTACTTATAACATCTTCAATTTTTGCAAAAGACACTTTTGATGTCCATTTAACTAAACTAATGGAATCACTTTTCCAAAAGACATAGCCATACTAATTGAATCACTTTTTAAAAAGCATACTTGTTAATTTGATCTTAGGAAGATCACACATAATGTACAATTTGGTGGCGACTTTGTAACTGGTAAATCCTATTCTTGAACACAAGAACCATCTTCCCATTTTAATGAATCAAACAATTGATTTACCTGTACAAAAACATCAAATATACACTCTATTAACACAAAATATATAATACCTTAAATTTTGGACAAAGATTATAATTATTAAGAAAATGAATACTTTACAAATTTTGATTGTATTCAATTGAGAAAATGTCATTTATAAAGAAATCTTTTATTTAAAATTCATTTTCCTAATCTTACTTAAGAAAACTAATACTTTACAAATTTCAATTGTATTCAATTCAGAAAATGTGATTTATAAAGAAAAAAGAAACAATAAATAGACAAGAAAAAACATGAACAATAAAATTACTAGTTTCAGGAAAATTCCCATCGAGAACGACTTAAAGATTGCACACCACAATAGTTTTACAACCCTCCAGCTTGCTAAAAAATAGAGCCGATGCTAACAATTTTTATAATGGTCTGGTGTCAAATCCAGACCACAATGGCTCATTCAACAATACAACTTAATCAAAGTATGCCACACAAAATGGTAGGTGTTTATTGATATGCTTGTTGAGCATATTCATTGTTATAATATAATGATGTCAACTATTTTGGCTACCTTATGAAATGAGAAACTCTGGTGTTTATGTTATTTAATCTGCAATTTCAAGTTTTCCATCTATTAGTATTCATATATACCTTATGATAATTAAATCATAATTAATCAATTGATTCATCAGCTAGACAAAAATATCAAATATAAATGTCCATCTAGGCCTAACAACTATTATAGTATAATACATATAAAATTATATGATAGCTTTTATTGTTGAAAAAAATGATTATTAGTAACAAAACTAATTATTTAAGAATTTAAATTCTATTTAATTCTTCACATCTAATTTATTAAGAAATTTTTTATTGAAAAATCATTCTCCTAAAGATTATTTTCATAATCAATTTCAAACTAAAAAATATTGATGTATAAATCCAATGGTCAATTTCTCACACTATGCAAATAGTTCTTAATCTCCCGTAGACATCATTATTTAAAGATAATTAAATAATAATCAATCGATTTACTTATTAATGTAGAAAATCATATCAAACATAAGTTTCCTCTTTTATGTAAATCGTTCTTAGTCTTCAAATGCATTTCCTTATCTTAAGAAAAATAAATAATAATTAATCAATTGATTGGTTAACCTACAAAAAAATGTTAAATATACATGTGCATCTACGCCTACCAACTATTACACTAAAACACACTTGAAATTATATCATATTTTCAATTTTGGAGATAACTTATTATTACTACGAATACTAATTATTTGAAAATTTAAATTGTATTTAATTTACCAAATGTAATTAATTAAAACCATTTAAAAATAATTATTGTAATTAAAAATATTCATGATTAATTGCTTCAAATTCAAAAAATCTTATCGTTGTTCACCTCTTATTCCATATTCAATTATTAACATGCTTTCCTTTTTCTGGCATTCTTTAATACTTGCAAATATTAACAAATTCCTTGCTCCCCACTCATTACTGATGTGTGGTAGACCCCGATCCCAATTGTTAGATACAAATTGGTGTCACACCTTGTCTAGATAGCAATAGAATTACAAGTGTAGATGCCTATACCTAATTTCCATCTCTCGTCAAAACAACACATGCATACTAAAACTTTAATTTCTAAAACTATATAAATATAATAATTATTAAATGTACTCAATATTGAATGTCTTCCTTTCATGGAAAAAATGTGTACTTTTTTTGTCCAATTTTAAAAAATACACACATGTCTGATGATACTTACAAAAAAATTCCATTGACTTCAAAATTAAATGATTAATTGATTCAATAGGCTACACAAAAGGTAACAATATACATGTTCATATGTTGCCATTAAATATAAAATTTAAACATTCTTGCTAGAACAAACAATTATTTTAAATGTATTATTTAATTTAATTTTTAAGTTCCCACTTTTAAACAAATTTAAAACTTGATTTCAAAATTTTCTAATAGTGTTAACTAAAATATATACAAAATGTTCTTTGTGATTATTTAATTCATACAATCTAACTCATCCATTCACAGTTACCTTTCCATGCAAATAAAAAGCTTCAACCATCCTCACGAAAAACGTTCCCCACCACGATGGGCCCCTATCAGTTGATTGTCGCATGCCTATGCATACGATTGCTAGTTTATAAAGGATGTTAGAAAAAAATAATAGTTAAATTACTGTAAGGGACCATTTCTGACTCAACTATTTATGTTTACCACCACTCATCTCACCATCCATGATAAATATTTTAACTAATTTTTATATACATGTACTATAAATTCATTAGTTATTTTGTCTATAAAATGAATACAATGAATAAATAATCTGTATGCTGTAATTAGTAGCCATGAGATTTATCATCTCTCTATGTTCTTCTCCTTCTCAATATGTACCAATTATACCAGATGCCAATATACCAAGTATTTGTGCCTCTCGGACTGAAAAATCCTAATGCAAACATGCCATTCTTCGAAATTAGGGTTTGATTTGCGGTGAGCGAAGTCCCCAATAGAAGCTTATATCTACCATCCACTGCTAGTGAACTACAATATTTCGCTACTGTAATCACAGCAATTGCTAGGAACAAATACTTCATCGCCACTTCAACAACCATAGCGTTTGTACATTTATTAACAATTGCTTTCAACTAGTACTATGGTTTCTGGTGTATTTTCAAATTTAAATAGAAAATAAACTACATGGCCAATGTAGTGCCCTTAATCCTGCAGCAATGAATTCAGCAATTTGACTGCTTTGAGCCAATATTTCCAAACGTCCAAGTGTGAGAGATTAGTACGAAATCGCGCCCGAGTAAATTCTAGAATGGCGTGACCAAATAAATCGAAAGATTATTCCTCCCTATTCCTTTCTCTTCAATACGTAGAAAATAGAAATGAATATTTCTTAAGGGGGCCGCATTTACAGGAGTAGTAGGAAGAATAATAATGAAAGACTCTACCGTGCAGACACCACTCCATTCTTTTTCCCACTCACACATTCTTTGTTTTAGGGGGATCTAATGAGGGAAAGACTTGAGAGCACCGACACGACTGAATGTAAGTCAAGTCTTTTGTAAACACATATTGGGCAAGTGAAGTCTTTTGTGCCGGACGAGAGACGCACAGGTCGCTACAGGCACCATACGTACAGGTTAACTCTAGATTTTATTTTATTTTATTTTTCCTTATTTTTCTTCTTTGTTTGTGTGTGTAATATGAATTTTAATTTTTTATTTATAAATTAGTTTTCTAATTAAATTATGTAATTTACTGGTGTTGATGATGATATAACAAAGGATGATGGTAAACACTTTTCTCAAAATTAAGTTATTCCTATATGCACTTACAGTCTATTATGAGTAAAGTGTTATGAAAGAAAAATAGTTGATATTCATTGATTCTAGATTAATTTAAACTACTATAAATTATTATAATTATCAAATTGTCACTTTTATATGTTTTTCAATCTACATTTAAGTAAATGTTCCTACTGTATTGTGTAACTTTTATATGACTAAATAACAATTACAACATTCTAAAACATATTTACTATTGGAATTCATATATGAAAGCAACCATGAAGGAGTTTGGCTAATATCATATTGTAACCAACTAATATACACACATTTTTTGAAACATATAATTTTAATGATTGGCATGGCATTGAAAGTAAAACTATGTAGAATGAAACACTCACTAGATAAGGCAAAGAGGGAAGTAAAATCTAGTCATCTTCTATTACCAAATTATAATATTATAATCTAAGCTTAACCATGCAAAATATGCAATCCAATTCTTTATAACAAAGCATGATTATGATAACTACATAATCCTAGCATTCAATTGGTCATGTTTTGCATACACACTAGCCTTAAAACTATTGTAATAGTATTTTATGTTATATCACTACATTAAGGCCATTCATAACATAGTTTTTATAACAATACTCATCTAAGACTAGATGATACATACAATTTGTAATCGTTCTAGAGTAGGTACCAATTTTATTTTTCAAAACTGATACCCATAGTAAAAAATAGTACCCATTTCTAATAACATAATACTTTTGCTCCTTTCTAGAATGGGTATGCATTTTAGAGTGGGTTCAAGTTTCATTAAATTTTAAATATGAAACCCATGTATTTACTTTTAGTTTAGTCTTAAAAACCAATTACTTAGCTTTCCACCCACAAGTACAATATCATGAAAACAACATGAGAAAATTTTACTTTAGCAATATGAATGATGACCTTTTTTTCTTAGAATTTTTTGAAAAAATTAAAAGTCATTATAGATAGTGATGTCTACTTTTCAAATATGTTGCTTCTTTTATAGTTGGAATTATTTTTCTATTTATTATTTAATTTCTATTAGAACTAGTCCATAAACTTGAAATGTTTTGATTATGTTAAGTCTGGAAGGACTAGTACCGATTACAAAGGATTCATTGAGGCAGAAGAGAGGAGGATCCCTAAAAGAAAGACTCATGAGGAGTGAGGTAGGGTAGGACCATTAGCAACCAAAGCTTTCAACCAAAGAAAGGAATTAGTTATAGAAAAGCTATAGAGAAAATGGATTGCACCAATAAAAGACTAGCCCAAAACATAACTGGGAAGGAAAAACCTAATTTAAACCTAGAGACTAGACTAGAGAACACCACCCTATAGTAGGGGTAAAAATAGCACTGGCCAACTACATAAAATGTTGAAACAAGGTTTGCAACTAACATGTAGCAAATCAAGAGTTTTTGACACCAAACATAAAATAGACCAAAGGGAATAGAAGATCCCTTTCCCCAAACATACCCACCTTGTTAACAAATGTCAACACCACCTCTAAAGGAGCACAATCGACCTCAATAGGAGTTGTAAAGGAGAATTCCAACAAGGGGGAGGAGTACCACCTAAAAATTCCATAAGAACTCTAGGGGTGACAACCCTCTTGTTACAGCTGCAATAAAACCAACATCAAAGAAAAACCCAAACTCCTCTGACCATTATCCACCTCAAAAGAGAGAGCCCCACCTCAATAGGCAAAGCCAAGAAGATCCAAGGTAACCAAATGTATCCCACTATATAAAACAATGCCTAAAACCGAAAGGGATTAGGGGAAGCCCAAAAAACAAGGGGTGACCCCCACCAAACCAATAAAAGATTCATGGGAACAAAAGGAAAAATGTTCCACATCAACTAGATCCCAAAGAAGGGTTTCAACATCATCATAGAAGATATTAACTAGAACCAAAACCCACAAAACGGCTAATAGAACGTAACCCACAACTTCATAGAGTCCCAAGAGGCAAGATCCAAGATAAAAACACTAGCATAACACCATATACTATAGGAATGAGAATCCACGTAGCATATGCCAAAGGCCATAGGGGCACTATAGAGGAGCACATACACTAGAACAAGAAGCAACATTTTGAATAGAGTAGAGAAAAGGACCTAAGATCAATAAGAACAAGTAGAAGAAAACCCTACACTCACTTGCACTGAAGTCACCATGCAAGCCTTAGGCCAAATAAACTTCCAAATCCAAAGCAACCACTCACAGACATGTAGCACTTTGACAACAACCACAATCCACACTCCACCAAGCACCAAGACATGATGTAGCCAAATAGAGATAGGGGAGATGATAACCCTTTGAGCAAGACATAGCCAAAGATGTCCAAGAAGGAGCACATGAGCACCTTGAACCCCAAAGAACACCTAGTGAAGATTAAAAAATAAGTACCTCTAGAAGTCAACTCCCAACAAGGGCATGAAACCATGGGAAGGTCAACCCACCAAGGCAACAAACACCCACACCACACCCACTTCAATTAGAACCACAAAGCATTGCATCGCAAAGGAGAAAGGAGAAGAGACAAAGTCCAAACCAAGCTCACCCTAGAACCCAAACAAAGGGGAACCAATGTAACATAATAACCCTCCAATGAAGTTAAAATTTCTAATTTTTCACCATATGAGTAAATAAACTAAGTAACAAGCCATTGCAATAAAATTTTTCTTTTTCTTTATTGATAATTTCCAATCAAGATGCATAACATATTACAACATGAATTACTTTTCATTCCTTAAAATACATCAATGTAAGAAAGCATACATTTACTTACATAGCTCAATGAGCTTTAGAACAAATAGCTATAAGATGGTCCAGGATCCTTCCTTTCAAATCTTGATTCTTCTATCATGCTGCTCTGGAGGAGAAGCATCACTCAAATTCTTTTCCACCAACCACAGCCTCATAATGTGGTCCCCCGCACATCTATCATTCACTAGATGGACCTTCCCTTCAACGAAGAGATTGGTAGAGTAACTGATAATGACAAACAACTGAGCATAGTGTTGTGTCATACATAAGTAGAATTTTGTAATCTCTTAGTCTAGAATTAGCATGTAATACTAGATCACAATGAACTAACAGTGTAGTCTCAATAGTCACACAATCTAGAGTAGAGTCTCAGACATTCACATTACTTTGGCGAAAGTGTTCTCATTCAGTACTTCAAATGAAGTCATCTATCACATACACTACTCAGGGCTGATTTGACTTAAGGCTATCTTAAGCTATGCATAGGTATTTCCTTCAATGGATAGTCCATCATCCCAGATAACCTATCACCATCATAATCTACTTGCAATAGTCCTACTCAACTACTATGTGCACAATCTAGGTATTTCCTTCAATGGATAGTCCTTCATCCTAGATAACCTATATACTTGGAATAACCCTACTTACATGTAAGTACTTAAACTCCCTCCCATACTGGATTATCTATCATAGGAGTAAACACAACCTTTGCTAGTTAAATCAATAACTTAGCTAAATACACCATATGTGCTTTTCATGTTCAATAACACCTAGTATTTAATACTTATGATAAACATCAATATCCTATTATGGACTACTTAAAAACACATTATGAAAACAACATAATAGCTTGAATTTCCATTTTAAAATAATATAATTCCTCTATAGCACATACTAGGAAAGATATCTCAACCATGCATCCAAGACACATCATTCAAAAGTAAAATAAAAAAGAAGAAGAGATCCCCATGCATGTTTGTATCATAGAAAAATGGATATTTGAACATTTTCATGGTCATTTAGGCCTTTTTCCTGTGATGCTTGACTTATACTGCTTAGATTTAATGTTGTAATTTAACTTATACATTCACATTAGGTCTTGAATATTCAAATTATTAAGACTTTATGATGTATTCTTAAGGTATTGTGAAGTGTTGTAACACATTTCTACACTTTTCTAGACTCTTCTTATAATTCATCTAAATATTCCCTTTTTATCCCTTAGCAAGTCTTATTCTAAAGTGTTCTAAAGGGTATCAGGACATAATAACCTAGCCAAAATAACCCTGGACAGAATAACCCGACCAAAATAACCCAAGGACAAAATAACCCAGGGTCATAATAACCCATGGACAAAATAACCTATGGTCAAAATAACCCATGGAAAAAATAACCCATGGTCATTTTAGATGAAACTAGTAAACTAGAAATGACATAAAATAAATTATAAATATGATTGTGAGGCACTATAGAGGCTATTTAGGTCATTTTTAGACCATATATCCATTATATACCCCTAAAATAGCCTTAAAACACCTTTAATATGCTTAAATAACCTATCAAATGGTAAATACTTATAAAAATAAAGGAAATTTCGTGGGAATTAGTTGATTAAGAGTTATTATGAAAAGATATAAATGAAAAGGCATTAAGAAGATATATAAAGTGGTAGAATTAAGAGAAGTAAAGAAAGGAAGAAGGGGAGAAGAAGTATGTGTGTGTAGAGTGATAAGAAGAGGAGAAATCCAAATTTATAAAAGAAGATATTTTGTAATATATTTTTTTGAACATTATTTTAAATTTTCCTAGGGTTTTCTAAAAGAGTGTACAAAAAATCAATATACTTTTTAGGGAACCAACACATTCTTCATAATTTTTGATATATATGTATCAGGACTTAATAACCCGGCCAAAATAACCCTAGATAGAATATTTCTAAAAAATTTCCAGATGCCACTATTCGAGGATGTTTTTTCTATTTCTCTCAATGCTTGTGGAATAAAGTTCAAGAAGAAGGTCTACAAACATGTTATAGTGCTGATGAAGTATTTGCATATGAGATCAAGAAGCTTGTTGCATTAGCTTTCATGCCTCAGATAGATGTAATTGATTCATTTGAAACACTTCAACAATCTCATTATTATAAAGAACATGAGGAGACCATGCTACCCATAATTGATTATTTTGAAGACACATGGATTGGAAAACTAACCAAAAGAGGCAATAGATGATCACCCAAGTTTCCAATCACAATGTGGAATTACTATTCAACTACTCAAGATGATCTTCCCATAACCAATAATACTATTGAGGGATGTCACAGAGGATTTAGTGAATTGCTTCAAGCATCACACAACTTAGTCTGGAAATTCATCAAAGTAGTGAATAAAGAATAGTCTCCAAGAGAATAGAATAGAGAAATATATGGTTGGATACACTGGGCAACCGAGCAAGAAAAAATACCATGAACTCAAAGAAAGACTAAAAATATTGGTTGATGGTTATGACAAGCATAACATTTTAGATTATATACGATGCATCACTCATACTTTTACACTTTAATTGAAATTTTGAATAATAAAGTTTTTTTAGCAACATACATGTAATTTATAAATTTTGTTTTCCTTTCTCTATATTCTTATGGGGATATTTTTTCCATGGGTTATTCTGACCATGGGTTATTTTGGCTTGGGTTATTATGACCTTGGGTTATTTTGTCCCTGGGTTATTATGACCGGGTTATTTTGTCCAGGGTTATTTTGGTTGGGTTATTATGTCCCGTAACCGTTCTAAAGTCTTGTAACAAACTTTCACACTTTTCAAGGCTTGTCACCACTAATTACACCACTAATTAAGTGTATTTTTTAGTACAAAACAAACAAATATCTTTAAATGCAACTTAATTCTTGATATCCACTTGCTTTCCTTGAGTGGGACCCATCTGTCATGGGTGGAGAATGAGTCCCTCATGGCACAAAAATAAAAAAAAGTTCAAATTTCTTTTGGGCTTTTATTGATTAAGACCTTAGGTCAGCCTGTGATGTATTTTTAGGAAATTAGGGCATAAGTGTGTTTAAATAAGTTTTTTTTCTATCCATTTTAACCCCCACCCATTCAATCATTCATTCATGCATTCAATCTATCATAACATTCAAGTATTCTAGCATCATCAATCATTCAATCAAGCAATTATCAAGCATCTTGGAGCAACCATTGACATATCTTCATACTTTAACAATAATGGTTTGGTGAGTTTATGAAATTTGCATGTTATTTTTTCATGATTCCTTTCTTCTTTCATTTCATTTCATTATCAGGTATTTGATTAGGAAAGTCGGGTTTAACCAAGGCAAACCCCTATACTCTAACCCTTCACCATTTTCCCCCTCTTTGCATGTGTGTTTGTAGGTCTTGTAGGAAGATTTGTCAAAGAGATAGGTATTGAAAAATGGTCAACAAGTCATAAAATCTATTCAAGTCAACAAAGACTTAATTCAATCTTGCAAACATCATTCAACCCATTTTCTACAGTTTTAGTCCCATCAACCCAACAAGAAGAAAAGTGCAGATCTAGACCCACAAAGTTGACTTCAGAATTTGCAAATTTTTGTAGGTGGAATAATTCACCATTAGTGGAAAATGAGTCCCATTTATAGGTTGGAAAAGGTGATTTCTAAGGATTCCAGTTCCCAGCATCCTGAAACCTATTTCAATAGAATTTACCAAAACTTGGACTGATTTGCCATCTGTTGTGAATGATTCCCAGTGGTCATTAATAGTGATTTTTGAAACATTCCAAAACCTTCTAGCATCAACATTATATCTCCAGGTACAATTCATTCAGTTTCATTAAGTTATGTTTCCATTAGTGCATGTTTTTAGTTCATTTCTGCATAGAACACTATGTTTTCAAACACTTTATATTTCTTAGGTTTTGCATAAATAGTCAATCCATTTTATCAATTTGTTGCATTTAGATCATTGCATTTAGAAATAATTCATTATACTTGCATTAGTTTGAGTGAACCACCTAGATTTTGTGTGGGATATATCTCTTTCCTTTAAATGAAAAACCCTAATTGAGAAAGAGATTCATACCATCCTAAACCACAAAAATCAATGGTTCATTTTGGTGAACCTACATATTGAACATTATCTTTCTGATTTACATTTGCATTTTCATCCTAGGACTCATTGAATTAGATTTTACATTATTTTTCCATCCTAGGGTATACAACATTGCATTAGTGAATATCTCATATAGATTTCATTTTTACACTTCAAAACATTAAAAGAACTCAAATTCTGCCTTTGCATCCTAGTTTTGCATCAGAAAAGCATCAAAATAACTTCAATTTGTCTGAAAAATCAGAAAAAAATTCACCCCTAGACACATTCGTCATCCTGGGTGAGTTAGTTTAGTTGCACTTTCTGCACAACAATTTATGTCATTTTCATAGTGTTTTTTACATTTTTGTTCTCTGTTACTACATTTTTATTTCAGTTTATAGAATTTTTGTTATTTGCATTTCATTTGCATCCACCCCACCTTTTGTGGTATTTGTATGAGTGTTTGGTTCCCTATTGATAATACTTTAGTGAGGTGAAGTTCCCGACTCATGGCTTCTTGCGATAGCACATTTGTTGTGGACCTTGGGTTATCTAGAGCTCCTACTCCTAGTATTGACAATGATGCATTAGACATGGATACTACAACTAGTACACCTTTGCCTTCCCCTACAATGAAAGTTGACACACACATTAATTCCCTCTCACAAGACAAAGTAGTTAGCATATCTCCAACATAACTTGTGCCTTGAAAAAATTTCAACCACTACAATTCCCACTATAGACAACATCCATAGAATTCTTGTAAGTAACGAAGGCTTACATTTATGAAACAAATTGTTGAGATATATCACAAACATGCTTCTTCCACCTCTAGCACATCTCAAATAGCAAACACTATGGTTGGCCAAGGAGGATCTCATATTCCTCCTCCTTCAACTGTATCATCCATACCCACCTATACCATCCCTCAAGTTACAAAAACCATGCAATTCGTTAGTCATGTGACTCCTTCTTTCGCTATATCAAGTAGCATTCCTAGTTCTTTTGTGGCATCAAATGTTCCATCCTCCACCACCTTCACTTGTCCTAACACTACCTACACTCCATCACCATTTTCTCTTCCACCTCATACCACTTACACTAAACCTCTCATAACACAACTCTTCCACACAGTTTCTTCCATGCAACACCAAATATCCCCCATAAACCAAAGCCAAAATGTGCCATCCACATACTAAGTCCATAATAGCCCACTATCTTTGGAAATATTAAGAACACTAATGCCACAAGGAATTGAGATGCCTAGGTTTGAGAAGTATAGAGAGAAAGGAGACCCTACTAATCATGTCAATTCCTATATGGCCTTATGCAGTGATTTTATTGTTGACGACAAACTGTTAGCTAAACTATTTCCTAGGAATTTAAAGGATATTGCCTTCGAGTGGTTTTCCTCTCTACCCAATAATTGAATTCGTTACTCTAATGAGCTTGTTGATTCCTTTATAAGTAATTTTCAATTCCATATGACTCCAAAGAAGACAATGGTTGATTTGATGAGGTATAAACAAAATGTGGATGAAAAAGTAATTGGTTTCATTTCATGCTTTCAATCATTGTATGCTCAAGTAGATGGGTATGTGCAGGATCATGATGGGCCAAAAAGTGGCGATATGATGGGTATGTGTAGGGTATGTGGCTGACAACTTTTTTTTAACCCAAAATTGATGAAACGAAAAGGGTTTTTAAAGGATATTTCAGCTTTCCACCAATATCAATTATGCTTTACTTTGAATTTAATAAATAATTATTATTAATTTTCTATTTGAATTAAGACTAAAGTCCTGATTGATAGGATAATTAAAAAACATCTATAGCTTTCAAACGATATCACATTTTTTGAATCTGAAACATGCATCACATTCCATGCTTCGCATACTATAGGATTAAAAAAGAAAAAAATGAATTTCATGAAGTTTTGACCAAGTTAAGGTGGTTAGACACATGAGTTTTTATAGTTTTTAAAACTTGTAATTAAAAATTCATAATTAATTAAATTTAATTGGAAAAAAATTATGAAAAAATATGCATCACATCAAGGAATGAGTCCTCTACTTATATCTATAATCTTATAAAAAAATATTATAATTTTATTGTGGTTAGGGTGGTCAGACAGACAAATACTTCTCATTTTTTCCCTAAAATTTAAGTACTACTGCAATGAAATTTCAAATTTTAACCAAATAGATTTTTATTTTCTTTTAAATAAACCCAGTAGTTTAGAAACTACATTCAATTTTCTACAGATTCCATTCTTACATATTTTTCAAATAATATAGATAACTTATTCAAATTTTTATGTCCAAGTTGCTAACTCGATTTTCTAATTTTTTGCCTTAAGGCCTTTTTTCCATGATGATCCACGCACATGCCAGGATATTTGTTAGGGTTAGAGATGTGAGATCTAACAATTAAATCTTGGTTAATAAACAAA